>JAQIWF010000671.1:0-16498 GCA_034694965.1 Ceratozetes gracilis
GGGAGAGGGAGAGAGAGGGAGGGAGAGGGAGAGAGAGAGAGGGGGAGAGAGAGGGAGAGATAGAGGGAGAGAGAGAGAGAATAACTTTTTAAAAACACTTCCCTTTCATTACATTATAACTTATTGAAAGGTGTATTGATTTTAACTAAAAGAATCTTGCACATATCAAAATAATGCTTTAAAATGTTCACAAGAAGCAAGTATTGAACTGTTTATCTACTACTCAAGCATTTGACTTAAAATACATTACAAAACATTACTTAAAGTTTGCATTTCATGCAAAAACAGATTTCAGCAGAATTTCGATACAATCAGTGAATATGTGAATTGAGTCGAGCATTGAGTGATAGTTTGGCCCAAAACTAAATTTACCACAAAATACCTTTTTGTGAGATATTTTAGAAATTCTAAAGAAAATCAGAACTGTTTTCATATGATTTGAAAAATTGTTTTTACATTTTGTGAAATTGAATTGAGTCGTGAGATAACTAATAGAGGTATCAGTCACTGAGGGAATACCGCTCCGAGTCATCTAATGTTTATCACTAAACATATTAACATAATTTAAATTACCATAATACTAATTTCAAGGTAATAAATTGAAAACTTGTTCAAATTCTTAACATTTTGAGACAAATTAATAGAAATGAATGAGTGATTTGGCGCCTACTCTGTATATCATTCGCTTTTAAGAATTTGATTTATTGGCACAATTTGCCATGATCAATTCATTATTGGCTCCATTTCATCCAAAGTACAGTTTATTCATAGCACAACACATAAATGGCTTTAAAGAGCATCAAAACAAATACAAATATTTGAATTCACTGTCATTTTGTGATAACAGGATTAAATGAACACAATTTTAAATTCAAAAGTATTATCTTGTTCATTTTGTCAATGATTTAATGAGAAATATCTACCGAGATTGTCGCAATTGGTCAAGTTGAATTTTTGTTCATTGATATGACTTACCCCTGAAATTCTTCTTTCCTTTTTGTCATCTTTAGTGCTGAGGGAACTGCTGCTCGAATTGCTTCTTATGGCAGGAGGTCTCGAAGAATAGGTGAACGATGAGGAGGTGGTAATGTTTGACGTCGTATTGTCGTTGGCATTACTGGTGCTGTCGGATCGCAAAACACCGAATGAACTGTCGGAGCACTCATTTTCACCTGATATTAATTATAACAACATTAAAATAGTTCACTGATGACACTAATAGTATTATGAATAAATGGTCTTGCTCAATTTTCACATAAATTGTCACTTAAATGGGAATTTGAATTGACTTCAAAACCCAATTAAAGGTAATTAAGAGATAGTGAGAGAAATTGAGTAAAAATGACTTAAAATTCAGTTCTTATGGGAAGGCCTAATGTGTTGACTTTGATTACACGGAGAACTGACGGTTTCTATTTTAGTGTCGATCACACAGACATAAGTGCTGTTCAAAAACAGGTAACAAATCAATCTCTTAAAGGATTTTGAACTCACTTTACAGGAAAAGTCGAATAGACTTCTTGAAAGAGAAGTGACCTCTTCGTGACCTTAACATTAAGTACTGCCACTTCTTGTGTGACGACTTCTACCGAACTTTGAATTTTAATGACAGACATAAAATGTAAGTCACATAACAGTCGCCAAACAGTTACCAAACATAAGCCAAATATTAACTCCTTTGGCATTCATTGTCTTACACTCAGTCTCTTAACCTTCAGTTAATTACTTTTGAAAAATCTAAAGTCAATTGGATTTTAAAGGGATAATCAACTTATTTGAGAGGAATGTGATGAATGTCACTGACTCTTACTCTTACTCTTTCATTCAAACACTCATTGAAAATGACTGATCTTTCTCTCAAAATAAGTGAAACGGTAAATGTTTTGATATGGTTGGCCGCCCATCATTACACTCACACGGGGGCTATCATTTCAATTTTACTTTAAACTCAACCAAATTTACAACATTTCCACTCATTTACAGAGAATTTTGTGCTCATTTGAGAAAACTAACTTCGTTTCAACTTGCTCATATTACTGCCACAAAATAATAAAACTTTTCTTCTTATCTTCCAAACAGATATTCTTTGAGATACTTCAAAATTTCTTTCAAAATATTTATTAAAATCCTGAGAGAAAATTTGAATCCTCGGAAGGGTTTAAACTTTAAGCATAAAGTTTTCACAGAAATAACCAAGTTTGTAACTAAAGTGTTTATAGTTAGGTACTGAGAATGACCTGATAGGGGTCATTCCACTCATTTAAAATAGAGAATCTCAATATCTAATATGGTCTGGAAGATTTATCAGTAATAAATTATTCTACCTGGAATATGTTTGTGTTGAACAAATGCAAAACTTGCTGGTTATTGTAATTTAATGTTTTGCCTTTAGTGGTGATCAGTGGTTGTACACTATTTTGCCTTTCATTCCCATTTGGATGGTAACAAAAGCAGCGAAAATACATTCAAAGCTATTTATTATTGAGTTTGAAAGCAATTGAAACATAAATATCAAACTGAGATTCCAAAAGGTTTTTAAATTTTATTAGTTTTTGGTTTTTATTAGCTCTGAATAAAAGTAATGGTTTTGAAAAGCATTTCAATCTAATCCAAAATAATTAAGGTTTTCTATAAACTTCTTATTAATGCAAAGAATTTCTTTGAAACTTTCAATTAATTGCAAAATGCTTTCATAAATTCTGAGCATTTATTTTCTCATAAATTCTCGTATTTATTTGTCTGACGGTTATTCAGTGCTCAAAACCAGAAGATTTTGGTTAAAAAGTTGTCATAAATGCAAAATTTGTTTCAAAAGCAGAATATTATTCAATAGATTAATATCTGAATGCTTTCCCATTGATTGCACTTACATTTAGTAATAACTCTTCGCATAGATTTCAGATTCATGTCATGCGATCGAATCGATTGATAGCATCAAACCTATGAATGACATTCTCTGCGCAAACATTCTATACATCTGTTCATCCGATACGACCCTATTTCCAAAGAATTTCAATTTCCACTCAAATATAATCGAGTTTATGTGGAAAATCATCAATGAACCTTACTTATCCTTCACATAATTTCCCAATTTCCAATCTATCAAATTCACATTAGCGTGATTAGTGAATTTTACCTGCTCACTTTTCATAAAAGTTATCTTCGATCAAAATAAGTTAAATCACAATAAGGCAACTAACAAGTATTGATTTAAAATATGCATGCTCATACTTAATCAACTTAATATCGCTAATGTCATAAATTAATTTAACAGAAAATTTAATTAAAAATGCTTTTTGTTTACAAATTAATTGCAAAATAATTAGAGAAAAGTTGATAATATCTAATATGATAGCATCTGATAATTTAAATACTTTAAATAATAATGGTTTTGGTGAGTTAAAAATAAAGCCCTTCCCTTCTCTCAACAATCTTTACTTCCAAACAATAATAAAGAAATGCTTTTTATTTTGAAGAAAATTCTTTTCATTCTTTAATAAATTGAAATTTTGATTCTTTCTCTCATATAATATATGATAGGAAGCAATGAAGTCATTGATTGCATTCAAATCAATAGAGGTTTCTTAATATTCATTTTATTATACAATTGGGGCATTTTTTTGATTGAAAACAGAGAGTCATATGAATTATAAAGGAGCATTTCATTGAATAATATTAATTTGAGTAAAAGTTGGCTCATTTTGGAAATACACTTATTGTTGGCGTTGAAGCAGTCAGTCATAACATCTGGAATTCAAGTGATTCTTTGCGGAATTGCATTACAAATATTGATGTGAACATCGCTACAAAGCAGAGATGTGCACATCGAGGGATGTCTTTGCATGTTATGACACTCACAACAACTATAGAAATTGAATTTCACATAACAAGTGCTTCAAAACTAAATTATTGAGATTTAGTCAATGGTTTCCCCTAAAACTCACGGCTGGGCTTCACTGTTGTAGGCATACAATGAATATAAATCTTTGTTGAGTCGAACCAGAAAACCAAAAAAGTCTATTCAATACAAGCTTTTGATTATTGAATAAAAATAAATATTTTGTTGTTATTTCTCTTCATTATTAGGTTCTTATAAATAGAGTGCGAAACGAAGATATCGATAACTCAATGAAAGCAAATGCAGAGAATGTGATCATTGCTAACACCCTTCCTATGCCTCTATTACAAGACAATTGAGCAAATGGTAGTCACAACGGACTCGACTTAATTCCATTTTTGATTGATTGGTTGTGATATTGACGGAGTCAGACCTTTTTACACCCATACAATGATTCCTTAATTTTCATTTGTCTTAAGATATAGTTGACTACAGTTCGATAACTAAATGCTTCTTTCATTTTATCAAAACATTTGACTCAATTGTATTTTAAACGTGAATATCATTCACTAAATAGTATTGTCCCAAAAGTATTGAAAGAACAGTTGTCGGCTATTTTGAGCACTTTATGGTCCATTTGACGCACCATTTATTTGATAGAAGCGGACACTATCTTATTCGACATAACATTTAAAGCTGTGGTTTGAACAATGTCAATTTAATTGAAGAATTGCCCCCATAATTGACATATAGTCTGAAAATTTGCTAAAAATACTTATCCAAGAGTCGCTTAAATTGAAGTTTGAGCACAAAGACAAGGATCTCAATTAAAGTCAATTAATTCTGAGATTGTTTTCATGTTCACTACAAATGAAAATTGATTAGTCTTTTGATATTTGATTGGAAAGCTTTGATTCTCAATCAAAATCGCTTTTATGGATAGTAGGCCTCAATTTCTACATCAACTGCTATATGATTTGTGAATCAATTAACAGAAATGCAATTATATCAAGGTGAAACTATTTTCATTCTAACTCAATGTTGCGATCAATGGTTTTGCGGTCATATTTAGTGATTCAATAAAACTAATTAATGTTTTAATTATTTATAGACAATAAAGCAATTGACGATAAAACAGGAATTCGTTTGAATACTAAAAAGTATTGATAGGAAACTGACACAAAGGAAGTCCATTTGAGTGATGTCTTTCAGATAATATAATGGCTGTCTTTCCACTCAAATTTGATTAACAAATAGTTTGTTTACAAAGAGTGGTCCCCATCTTCTCCTCTTCAAACTCCTCTTAATTCACAAATATTTACGTCTCCAATATTAGATTAAAACATTAACAATAGCAAAATGAGCTGGGTAATTGCATTGATGGCTTTGTCATTTTTTAATTTAAATAGAGTTGTCTTTCATAAAGTAATCAAATATACAAATATTGAGTAAATTTGATTGAATTTGTTTATCAAATCAAAAGAACTGCATTTGGATTCGCTTACAGTGTTTTGTCCTAAAACTCAATAATGAGTGCAAATCAGCGCTTCGCCTACGAAAAGGACTCCACGACTTGTGGGGAACTTTTAGTCTCAGAGTTGGTTCGTTTGTCGACATTTGAAACAAATCACTCGAAGAAGTCAATCGATTTTCAAATAATAGATCACTAAATAGTTGCAAACAATCACTTATTCAAACGATTACTTATAAACTTTTGGGAATCACAAGTAATACATAAAACCGCATAATATTTCAATTTATGAAATTGCTTTCAATATGAGCCAAAACTTTGATTCAAAGTTAAACTCAATAATAATGTGTTCACTAAAAGAGAATAATAGTAATGAAGCGAAACGGCGAACAACGCGGATGTCGTTTGACGGCATTCACCGCATTTCATGGCATTCATCACATCTTCCGATTCCGTCATTAAAACACAAAACAGTTAGAAAAGGACTTACTTTTGATCTCTATTAAAGTGCTCTGACCTAAAAATATCACAAAACATGACCACAAAAATAAATATTAAGTCCGTCCTCTCCTTACAAAACAATCCACTCTTTTCTACAATTCTTTCGAAAAGTTTTTTGCGACAATAATGTAGTTTTGGAGTATAACTCGATGTTTGGTTCCTTAGCTTAATCACGATCCATACATATAACAAGGGGTTTAAAAATTAATAACTTCTTTTTATCAACAACCAAGTTGCATTAAATCAGAGATGCACAATCATAAATGATGTACAAGGTTATAAAGGCAAATTATTCACTTATCCCTTTAGGATTCGTAAACAACGACAGATCTATTCCTCATTGATTGAGGTAAAAGAAAAGTTTTTAGGTCCTAGAGGGAATGAGATATTTTAGCCAGACTCCTTTGTATTAAATAAATGCTGAAAATATAGTTTTTTTTATATAAGAGGATTGGACTTTGCTTTTGTGACTTTGTTTACGATCGATATATAAATCCTATTTTAATGAGTTTGTAATTCAATGTATGAAATCAATAATAATAATAATAAACTCAATAATAAAAGCTTTGCAATAATCACATGGGATATAACCACAGGTTTATAATGGTTTAGAAATTATAATAAATTAGAGAATTGAGGAAATAATAAAATGATTCAAACCTTTATCTTCTGAATGGTCCGTAGTTTTTGATTTATGTGAATACAAGTCTTTTTCTTCAAAACTGCGCGACTGCCCGGACTGTAGACTACTCACTGTCGATACGTCCTGCGATCAAAATAATCATTCATTTAATACTTGCAAACAAAATATTCAATTTCTATAACTGTAAGAACTTATGAATAAAATAGAATTAAACTCTTTTAGAATATATTAATAAAATTTGAATTATTATTATTATTCAAATCACATAATTTAAGGCTTAAATTAATCTAAAATATTTCAAAAATACATTTACAATGATTTTCATAAAATAAAATTCTTTAATTGCATGTCATTGAATGAAATGCTTTAAAAAATATCAGATTTAAAATTAATTAAACCAAGATTATATGCTTTATTGTTAAAGAATTCAGTGCAATAGGAGAAATCTGGAGATAAAACTTCCTACATTGTATTATACTGCTTATAATTGAAAATTCTTCAATCTTTGAAAAATTTATCAGGTTACATCTTTAGAAAGTATTTGAAAGATGAGAAGGGGTAATTGCAGATTTAAAGTGAAATGGTATCTTTTCAATAGATTCAAAATATTCCATATATTTATGTATAAGAATATTTTTAATTTAAAAGTAGCAATGTAATATTGGTGCTTTAGTAATATTTAGCTTACTCATTGAAATTTACAAAAAAAAAGTCAAACATTCGTAATTCAGAATTTGCGAAAAGATATTAAATTTTGTGGATTTTGATACTTTGAAAACACTTTTGAGGGCTTAAGAGAAAGAATTGAAATATATTTGAAGTATAATAACAGCAATAATGGGGAATATGTTGGCGTCGGCTGACTCTGAGTGAAAACAATGAAAAATAAGCCAAATTTTATTAATAATAAGTGCGATCCTTTGCTCAAACCATTTGAACGATTGGCCAGAATTTGTTGATTCTGACAAATATCGCTGAATTCACATAAAGACTGAAAGTGAGAAGAAAGCAAAACAAAACTAATAAGAGTTAAACACTTATATTAGCAAAATGTGAGAGTGTGCAAGATACAATGTTAGAACCATTTTTACCACAAACTCAAATTGTGTCGAACCTATATTATAATCAATAGAGAGTTGCCTTCATATATAAATAGAGCCCATTCTTAATATAAATGTACTTTCATTTTAGCCCAACATTAGGCGATCACACCTTAAAGGTATGCAAGAATTGGCACAAAGAACTCACACAAAGTAAGCCAATCGACAACTTTTTTAACTATAATCGAAAACATATTTTGTGTATTTCTGTTCATTGAATTCTGTATGAGCACAATAGGCACAAAAGGACCCCTTCCCTAACAATCTCTCCAAAATATCTCTCATTGCACTCCAATTTTATGGCAATAAATTACAACAACTGGCAAAAGATCGACAGATATTTGCTTTAATGTTGGCTATAATTTTGAGCTAAATTTAGTGCCAAACGTATACTTAGTTTCGGTTTGTTTTTTCTTATTAAGGAAATGATTAAACTTTAGGGTCTATTTAAAAATGATAATTCTTTTTATTGCTTTTTAATTTGTAAAATTAACTAGTAACATTCAGATAACCATCACTGAAACACTTCACCGAATTTTTAAATTACAAATACTTTCATTTCAATTGTGAAACTCAGAGATGACTCAACAAAAAACAAGAATTCCAGCTCTAAACAAATGAGGAAATAAATGAGCAAGGGATCATTTCACGTTAAAAATGTTCATGAAATTGAACTGCCAAATAAGGAAAATAGAGCGAAACACATAACACAACATAACTCAGCTCAGCATAAACTTAACGGAAAGATTTCGATAAATCTGGTCATCTCTGATAAAAGGAGATAAAATTTCTCCAAAGATATAGAAAGCAGGAAATATAACACCTATTACAATCTATTAATCTGTTGCCCTATTATTAACCTATTAAGGAATTAAGAAATAGCTTTCACTAATTGATGACTTCGGGTCTATAATTAAGTTTGTTGTGCAGCCAATCATTGGAGTGAAACCGTCAAAACATTTCACAAATTTAAGTAAATTTTATCGAATGTATTCTAAACACGAAAACAATATATTCAAAGAAATACATCCATTTCTATGATTTACTTCATAACATAAATTCAGATTTTTTTTATCAATTCTTTAATTTGAAAACCAAATGCAAAGCATTGTCTCACTTCTCGAATAAATGGAATAATATTTCAGTTTTATAATATTGTTATGCATTTGATTGAAATTAGATAACAATTGGAATGGACAGGTTCATTATTCTTGTCTAAGAAAACTGGTTCACTAAGTATACTTGGTATAAGTCTGATTGTAATTTAAACGTGAAAATTGTAAAAACAATGTTTTGCTTTCGTGAGTAACTCAGAATAATTGATAATCTTATCAAACTGTAAATACACTATTAGCTAATATCTAGATCAAATTAAGGTCGTTTTTCTGCATGGATTTGATGATTGAATGGTAGCAAAAGTGAATGGATATAATTCCCAGAGTTGTTCATTAAATATACCTTTTATGTTGACATTCGAGAAATTGATGAGAATTACAAGAAGTAAACAAATAGAGTAACTGATGTGAAAACATTGAAATTAAGCCGACTTTGAGTCATAAGTCGGTTCTGGTCTCTAATCAATAATGAATCCAATGGTATATTATTTTGATAAATGTGGTGACGAATGACTCACTCCGACTAATCGACACATTAATTAAGTTTTTTTCGTCTAACAGTTGTTCTTTGGATCGCAAATAATTATATCATTAATTAAATGTTTCTCTTTTTGCTTTTCAATTATAATTCAAGAATGAGATGACTTCGTCTTAGATAATATCCAAACACTTTCTGTAATTTATTTTTGTTTCACATCTTTTTGTTAAAAAAAATATTCGCAACTTTTCTTGTGATCTATAAAAGGATTTTGAAAATAGCAAAGCAATAATTTGGCCATTTTTTCATCATTTCTTATCCTATTGTTTGAAAAGTGATCCAAAAAATACTTTTAGCGAAATCAGAGATATTTTATCGCAAAGTATTACAAGTTTTGAATAAAATGAAAATTCGCGTCATTTCACTCGAGACGCGAAAATGGATACGAAAGCAATTGTTGGCAAATATTTTCAAATATCAAAATGAAATCAACTTTGAAATCTCAAACATGTGAATTGGGCCATAAATAGTGCACCATTCGATTTATCATGGTGATTTGCAACAATTTACAAGATTTAAATATGAGTTAAATGGATAAATTGACGTTGATTATATGATTGCTTACTTTGCCTAATGAGTTGTTGTTCGGCAATAGTATGGGTCCAGTGCTTGCTTGCAGTAAACACCACTCAAATACAGTCAACACTTTGGATGATTGATATATTTGGATACAAATTAAATGAATTGAGTCGAGCAGTGAGTCAAATGTATGGCAGAAGTTATCGAATTTGAATTAAAGTCAAATTAGTGTCTGAGGACTGATTTAGAAGACACTGAGAGATGAGAATCAAAGTCACGGAAAACAAATTTGTGAACCGATTCCGCATTATATGCACTGAAAGCCGAGAGAAGGGAACGCATAGAAATGCCAATATTGGAAACGTATGGCAAAGAGCCAGTCGATTGTCACGACTCCGCACATATCGAATATAACTTATGCGGCCTCTGATCGGTTCGTGCATTGAAACTATGGTCTGAAAGCGGCGCACAATCGGTTGGCAATGAGATGGAAAGCCATAAGCTCTCCACTTATGTTCACTTCTCGATCCCATATAACAAAACATATTATTCATTAATTATCGAACTTTTAATATAATTATTTTGGGTTAACATATCTTTTAGTCGATTCTATTAAAACTGTAATAAATGGTCAAATAAATTAAAGCCAACTATTTTTAGCCTCATTTCCAACTAAAGTATCACTTTATCGAGAATTTCATTCCATATTTATATTGAATAAAATGAGCCTAAAATGCAAAACTCTCTCAAATTAATCATGCATATTTTAAAAAAGTGCTCGCAAAGCGCGCAGGGATATATCAGAATAAATTAAACGACAACTGAGAGCACATCCGATCCTAAAGTCATTATTATTGATGGCATTTATTTTGGGTTATTATAAATACTTTCATCTCTTTATACCCAAACGAATGTCAACTCTTTTGTATTATTCTTTCCAATAATGCCTTCTATTAATGGAAACTACTTTTCATTTTAATATAATTACAGAATTAAATCGAGTGAATAGGTATTACTCCCTAAAAGTTTAAGACATTTATTGGTTTCTCCACAAAATCCTCCCAATTATTGGTTTTGTGTTTAATAACAAATTTAGATGAACTCAACGTTTGGATAAACTGTAAACATATGGCGATTGGAAAAGTGATTGGAAAATAGCATTTGGAAAGAATGGCAATAAGTGTTGTGTAAAGTTTGCACTTAAGAACTGTTTAGATGAATGTGAGAGCAAACCATAAACATTACACTATTGTTATTTGCGGACAATAAATGCAATACAATTGCAAAGTATTGTCGTAACAGAGCTTATAATTGTTTAACAATCCGTTTGACATATAATGGGTTTTGGAAGCACTCATACCTCTAATACTAAATTATGGTGAGAGAGACGTAGAATTGCTGTCTGTGCGCGCATTCCTTACTCCAAGTCTATACACTTGAATAGTATGAAAGCCATAAAATACTTTTAACTAAAGACAAACTTGAATTCTCAAGACGTCACTACAATTTTAATACATCTTTTTAAAAGTCGGGTGACTTTTATAGAATGTGTGCACAAATAAAGAGCAGAGAAAAAGAAAATGGTTTTACTCTTCTCTTCTGAGCTTTTTTTATTCATCAAAAGATTGACGCAAATAATAGAATTAAGAGATAGTGTGAGCTCTCCATCGATACTCGTTTGACACAAAAGAATTGCCATTATATTTACCCAAACAACTTAATACAGTTTATCTCCGCAATAGACCAACTCTTCGTCATATGTAAATCTGCACTATTGCGGGGTTTCACCTAATGAGGGACTTGATTAAAGTTTATAAATCAGGGTTACTAAAGCAATATTGTTTAAATAAACCAGTCAAGTCTTATATTTTGATCACATAATCAGTGATTTCCGAAAAGTTTATATCCTTCTCAAGGATTTGAAAACCTTAACAGATCTAATGTCCATAAACTTAATGTTAAAGGTTTCAAAATTCTAGGTTTGTATTGGAAAATTTTCAAATCCTACAAATCTTAGGGGTAGTTTGGCTAGACCTCCCCCTTTCGCACCCCTGGTATACATTTTTCTTATTATCTAGTAATTGTCACTTTTACCTATTTGTTAGACAATTGTATTGATAATTTCCAAAGAAAATCATTTTGTTTGTCGATATTTTTATAATGAATTACACTTTGAACTCAAAATAGTGTTATTTGTATACTTTTTTTCAATTTATTGTTAAAAAGTCAAATTAGCTGATTGTGAATATAATTGTAAAGTACAGCAAATTTTATCATTTTGGTGACCTATTGCGTGGTTAGTTTAAGCGAGGAAATACTGTATCTACAATATAAGCCTATTTGTTGGTTAAGATTAATTAATTTTTATTTACTTTCGATTCGCAATTCGACTGCCAATACATTCCCCAAATCTCTCACCTCATCATTTATGTCAACAATTTTATACAACCAATATCAATTTTAATATAATATCAACATCATTAGTAAAAGAGATATTCAAGATATTTAAATCCAAAGGGATGGAAAATTTGGCTAATATAGATATATACCCCACCTCTAGGTTTTGGAAACTTGAACAGACCTACCTTAGATAGTGCATGTTCTTAGAAGCATTTTTTAAAGTTTTTTAAAACTTTCAGGAGTATTTTGTCTAAACCCCTCCCCTTGAGCATCTTTGTTAATAAGATTAATAGTACTGATTTAAAATTAAATTCTCGATTATATGTATTTGAATGTATCTAAAGTGAGCACAAATTCGGCGACAATTTGAAATGTTGTGTCGATGACATTCCAATAAAACTTCAACGGAATATCTCGAAGAAAAATGGTTAAATAGATTGATAAAGATTGTGCTTGATTCTCAATTATTTTGCTCTCATTATTCATGATCTTTACTCGAATTTGTAAAGAAATTCCTGAATAGAGTGGAATGAGTTTTAATGATTTATTCATGAATGCAATGCATATACAATAAAATTATAGCTATAAAACAATAAAAGATATTTAGAAATCCAATATTTGCCTCATTTTTTACAAAACGCTTAATTCAATTCATTTTTTATTCATTTGATTTACAATTCTTTGAAATGTTAAGAAATCTTTAATTATATTTAATATGATGCTATTATAACTAATATTTGAACTAGACCAAATGTATGCACTATTTAAATCAGATAACTTTCACTCTCCTGAGTATTACTAAACTAATTATTGTTATTATAATCTATTATTGTATTAATGTTTAAAAAGGAGTAAAAATAAGTCATTTTTTATCGATTGGAGGATTGATTTTTACAAAATACAAACCAAAGTGTAGAGGATTTTGTTTGTGACGGCAAGAAATGTCAGTTTTTGTCATATTAGGTAAAAACGGATCTGTAAGTGATTGAATGGAATGACAGAGGAGTGATGTCGAAAGTGAGTGACAGTAAAAGTATCCAGGATTCATCGAGTGAGTATGAAAGAGCATTTTATGCTGTATTAGCCAATAAGACATTACCAGTAAATTCTGTTAAGGTTTTTATTTTGATTTATTTTGATTGTTATTTTAAGGAACAGTAGCCGACACGCGATTAAAGTCTATTGAAATACACTATTGGCTGATATGTATTGCAATGCTTTGCTTTAAATCATTGATTTTAGTATTAAACACAATAACTATTGATTCCATATTTACTCATTTTATCGATTGCTGGCCATTAGTCTCGAGTTTGAAAAGAAATTCTAAGAATGTTAGAAGACTTGCGGCCAAAAAATGCAAGTTCCTCTCAATTTAAGACAGACCTACAAAAGAATCAATTTATGCACTAATATGTTGGATATGAAATGTAATGCTTACGACAGGCATATAAACGGAATGTTAGTGAAGTGAGTGCCGGCGTTCGCAAAATTCAATATATGGCAGCTTTTATCACATCATTTATCGAATTATCACAACCGACACAAACCAAAGAAAACCAATTGTCTCTCAAAAGCAAATCTCTTTAGTTTCGCTTCCCTTCCTTTTCCCCAAAAAGCATCTTAACTCAAAAATTTAGAAAATATTGCAAAAACTTTTTATGCTTTCATTTTTTAAAACTTAAGTAATTACTTAGAAAAAGTAGTTTTCAAAGAATAAGAAAATATTTAAATGTTTATCAAAACATTGGAAGCTATTTGTTTAGACGTATATTTCAAACCAAATTTCATTTAATATTCAAATTTGAGCAAGGAGCTTATTTTGTTTCCCACTCTACTGACCTTTCCTTAAATAACAGAATATCAATGGGTTTTGTGAATATTTCAGTCGTATTTCCAAAATTTAATTGTGTTTTTGTAGAAAATCTTTTTATTAGAGCGAGTGTTGAGTTAAAATGAAATTTGAAAGAAAATGTCAAACAAATCCCATTTGAAATTCAAAAATTTGAGTCAAATTTTGTTAAAATATACTATTATTCAAATATACGATTTATGCTTCGGTCTAAATGCAAATAAATGTATTTAAATGTTGAGACCATTTCTGATGTGTCAAACTATTTGACATTTTCACTAAAATTAAACCCATTAGACATTCATACAAATCACAAATCATCACCAAATTCATGGTTCCAATCATTTTCTGATACAATTTTTAACTTAAATAAACTATCAAATTATGATCAATATGGTGGGCGGGTGTGTGTGTGTGTGTGTGAGAGAGAGAGAGAGAGAGAGAGAGAGAGAGAGAGAGAGAGAGAGAGAGAGAGACTTCTTTACCTATTTTGAATACAATGAAATTGTAATATTTATTTTTTATTCTGATTTGAAGATCAATGCAATTATTTGATCGTCAGATTGATTTGTTTGCCGTTAAGACAAAGGGAAACAATAGATAAAGTGTGTAATACTTAGGTCTCATTGAAGGGATCGAATATTATTGTGAGGGTGTAATCAGTTATTCATGTAATAAATGATTAATGTTGTGATACTTTTGGCAAAAATCTCATTTAAACAAAAGTCGATAATAAAGAAAAAATCGATTCAACAATAAATAGTGAAATAGTGAAGCCTTTAGTGAATGAGCGAAACAAATTGCTTTCGATATTATATACTCTCGGGTTGGGTCGCAATCAATTCATACCCAAATCTTTACATTATTGTTGACATTAAACTATTAATTCAAAATTGAAGCCATATTTTAGCAAATTTTAAATGTTTTTATCGCAAAAAACCTTATTCCGTATAAAATGATTGTCTATGAGATAAATCGGTTCTCATTCGGGGAACAGATTGTCGGCTGAAACCTATTTTTGTTTTGATTAAAATTCTATTCACGTTATATAAATGTTATGAAAAAAATGTTTTACGCAAAAAAGATATAAAAACAACAACCGATTGTCAAACAAAAGTCAAATTATCTCTCTTTCGGTTAACAATTATTATCATCCTATTCAAGAGTGAGTAATAAAATAAAAATAATAAACTAGGCAAAGGGCAATAGGCAAGGGGTAACTAACAACAGAGAATTTGTTATTAAAAGCAACCATTATCATTTGTGCACAATGTTTATATTTGATTATAAAAATCAATAAACCAATGTTATCTTGTATCATGTTTTCATTTTCAAAACAAATGTAATGAAATATGTGAAGGATGAGCATGGTTATATTCAAAACTTTGATTTTCAAATATGATTTAGTAGACATAGATCACTTTTTCATATACAATATAAGCAATATGAGAACAGAGTCACAGCTTAACATGATAGATTGTGTTTCTGGATCATTATTGATGGAATGCAATATTGTAAAGCTTAGAGAATGCAATTTGCATATGTATCTTGGTCGCCTCAGTAATAGACCTACATTTAAATATTTTTTTGTAAACATCATTTAAAATTCATTGGATTTCTATTTATTTATTCAACGATAGTCTGAGAATTCATTAAAAACATATAAAAATGATTTATTACATGAAAATACATTTTTTAAATACTTTTTATGCTTCAGAAATCGTAACAAAAGACTATTGAATTTGATTGATGTCCCGCAGAGCCAAACATCAACTTTTAGACCCAAACTTATGAATTAAAAGAAAAAATATTTGTTCCTTCAATGAAATTCATTTTCAGAGCAATGGTGAGAATAAATGATAAGCCTTAACCATTGTTCTTGCTCAATTTTAATATTCACAAGTGACAAGTTGTACGCAAAAATTTTAAATTGTGGCTATTTTTAAACAAATAGAGTATTTGTATTACAAATTCGTAACTTTACAGAAGTTAAAGGATAACATTAAGTTATTCATCGATCAATAGTTGAATATATTTTAATCACTAAACAAATTAATATGAGAATCATTTTTCGGCAATTATTCATCAGATTTCTATTAAATCGATAAAAACATATTTGAATTGTAATGACTAAAAGATTTGTCAAAATTAGTGGATAGTCGACAGCAATGACTTTATGGTGATTGCAATCATTGCACTGATTATCGATTGTTTTCTGTTAGACTAACAAAAACCAACCAAATAAGAGATGAACAGATAATAAGCAGTAAACCCATATATCGGTTCATTCCCGATTCGCCAAAACCCACTTGGCCAATTCCCGATTCGCCAACTCCCAATTCGCCAAATCCCATTTCGCCAACTTAGCAAAATAATAGATATCTTTTACATATATAATTTGCCTTTATTAAAAAACAATCGTTCATTCTAACCTAACCTAACCTAATCTTACATAACCTAATCTAACCTGAAGTGGGTACGAAGTACTGAAGTGGAGTAATGCTAGTTTAAAAGTGTTGTTTTT
>JAQIWF010000672.1:0-16495 GCA_034694965.1 Ceratozetes gracilis
CCCCCTTAATACGCAAAATATAGATTTTAGTAATAGTAACGCCTATGAAGTCATACACTTCGTACGCTTTGGCTGGACCCCCTCCCCCTCCCAGGCTGCGTACGTAATACTTGAACAGCCCCTAATCTCATTTGGGGGAGGGGGGGTTAATGAGCACATTATACTCAGACACTTATTTCATAAAAAAATATTTAAAATAAATTTGACTTGTTTAGAAAAATATTTATAAGACTTTAATGAATAATGAGGTAAATAAGTCATAAAAGTATTTTTTTACCTCATTTTCTCAATTGATATGAAAACTACTCATTAATTAGAAAGGAATGCAGAATAAAATGAAGTCATATTAAGACATATTCAGGTGATTCGTATACAACTCAATCTAAGACACCCAAAACATGAATTGTTTTACATTCAAAATTTGAATTTAAAAGCTTTTAAATTACAATCAATACAAATATGTCTTTCGTCTGTAAATTTCTGAAATTCCTGAACATTTCCTATGAAATAGAATCGCTGTACAGATGTTGACATTTCTTAATTTTGATTGCCAATTTATGGCCTGGTTCATTTAGATAGAGTTGTCGTGTGAAATGAGTCCAAAAAGAGCAAGGTTAAAAGGTAACAATTATATTAGAGCTGACATTTGATTAGTTTCTAAATTAGAAATGAGAGAAAGAAAAAGTAAACGAAGTAATGAATTCATATGAATATAATTAAAATAACAATTGATTTGTGATAATAATTGCGAGAAACTCTTAAAACTATTTAAACATATTGTTCATTGTTTTTGCTTATAATAGCGGCAAACAATCGTGAATTGTACTGGACATTTGCATTAAGGCTATTGTCAGTCAACCTCCTGGAGCTCAGACTTGGCGCTCAGTTTTCTTTAATTTGTCCTCAAACTGAGCGCCGATTAATTATTTTTCTCTGATTTATAATATAATTCAAGGACTTTGAGAAACAGCTGTAAAGAATACAATTATTAAAAACTATATGAGGGGTCGACTATTCCTTCTCTCTCTAAGGCTATTGTTCCTAAACTTTAAGGGACACACCTTTTGCTTAAGTATTAATTAATAGTCATATTCTTTGAGATAACAAAATATAATTAATTTACAATTTGTAACAATTATTAAGTTATTCTAAAGTTATTAAAATAATTTAAATGTAAATAAATCTTTGCCTTAATATTGATCCGAATTGAGTTCTAAAACACTATAATCTCCTTATTTATTGAAATTGATTTGTGATTACATAATCATCGATCGATTAAATCTTTGTATTTTGATTTATGGCACGAAATTCAACTCAAAATTTTTCTCATGACATCAATATTTCAATAATTTTAGAGAATAATACAAATATTGTTTTGTTATTAACAACACAATTTTAAAACTGTACAAGGTAAGGGGAATTAGCCCACAATCCGCTGTATCAGAAAATGTTGGCATTTTATTGAAATGGATAAAATCAATATTAATAGATCTTCCGGGGTATTACTACTAATTTGCCCTCACCACATGAGGTCGAGGAGCTTGGGTAATCCATCTAATATTTATTCAGTAATAATTACTGCGATATGAGATTAAATTATGAATATTTTTCGCAAATCTTATCTTTTATGAAATTATTAATTCAAGAAAAGGAAGTGATTTTCTAATTTAAATTCAGCTTAAAATCTATGAATCGTTTATTAAATATGAAAACCTTATTAAATATTATTTCACTTCAATTTGAATGTGTTTAGTCCACGGGTTAGGGAGTTATTGCAGGAATACTTTGCCTCAGAGGTAGTCTAACTCCAAGGGTATTACAGATATGTCTTCGTTAAATGACAGCCCCCCCCCCCTCATTGTCGTATATTGACATAATTGTAGGTATTCAGAGAGAACTTGTTTTTTCTTAGAATTAGACCGCAAACCACATGGAGAGGGGCTAAATTCTGATTACAGGGGGATTTCAATAATGGTTTCAGAATTATATGAGAAGTTTTGGTTCCTATTATGTTCACCAAGAAAGCACTTTTTTATTGTTCAAATTTATCAGATATATCATCAATAATGTATCAATGTAATTACTAATGACACTGAAAATATCCTTGTGTTCTTTGTATTTATTATTAAAGATAAAAATTTGTGAAAATCAATGAAAATGTTTGAAGAAAAATAAATAACAAGATAATTTTTTCAAGTTAATTATAGAACCCGAAGAAGGTGACTATGATATCTCAAAATAAATTTTTTGAATTTCCGAAATATAATCCAGGTAACAGAAATCGCTATTTTATATACATGTAGTTTCTATCTTTGGCTTTAAGATTTAATTTAAAAATTACTAAATAGCTAAAGAATGGGGAAGGGGTCCATGGGGTCAAATTTGGGGACAAAACACAAACGCAGGCAAATATCTAGTAAAATTTATATTGAGTATGAACTTAAAAAATTTATAATGATCAATATAAAGAGTTCTTTTATAATTCAATTTGAGTAATAGTAAAATCTATTTTGCAATTTTAAAATTGAAAAGTGTCATTTTTAGCTCCAAATATGAATTTTGGACAACTCTGAGCTAGAGCATATTTAGAATATCCAAGGAATTTGTTTTAGATATTCTCGTGATTTTGAAATTAAATTTATAAATATTCTTGTTATATATTTTTATAATTTATAATTCATTTATGCATTTTGTGATGGGATAAGGGTTATTTTAAATTTTGCCATGTAATTATATAATCAGTGATTATTAATCACCATTCTTGTTTATATGTGCAAAATTTTAACAAGAAAATCCACGGTTATCTTGGTAAGAATAGATGAAACTCATTATCTATTCCAGCAATAATTGTACGTTACTTTTAAAAAAAAGTTTTGCTGTTTATCTCCAAATGTGATTTTGAGTAGAATGATATATTTGATAAGCCTGGTAATATTTCCTTTCAATTCAATGGCTTATTATTTTAATTTGTAAATATAATTACCTTGACTAATTATGATAACCTGTTTGCAGTGCTGTCAAAGTGGTATAAGCGATGATTTCAGTCCTTCAGTGACTGCCAAATGTGAGCGCGGAGTTATGTATATATTTGTAGTCACTTTACAACCATTCTATGGAGTGGTTCACACACGCGGTTATAGGAGACCCCCTTGTCTTACACATGGAAACGGAGGCTTCAATACAACACTGAAAGTCAGTTTATTGGCCAATGAAAGGGATGACATATTTTGCGGAATTCATAAATACAATGTCTCTGATTCTCAGACTTACAAAGAACTGACATTTCATTTGTTTAATAGTCTGAACGATCGGTTTCTTTGGCCGTCAGACCACATAAATCATTGGAATTATCGGACGATAAATACTATTTCATGACTTGTGACCAATTAGGGTATAAAAGTGTTAGGTTTGTACCCTTCCCTCCAGTTTTCTAGTAATAACAAAGATGTAATCTTGCTTTAGGGGCGGCACTTATAGCGTTTCTCTCAAGCTCACAGATTTAAGTGGACAGCGAGTATCAAGGGCAATTCATGGAAACCCATACCTTTTAAGAGCTCAATTGTCACCATATGACAGTAAAATCATCATGATCAAATGAAGTTATAGCTATAAATCTTTTATTTTTAGTTATAACAGTACTACGAATGAAAAATTGCTTCTCATTTGGTGCCGACACAGAAAGAGTTCAACTGATAGATGAGTTCGGATGTCCGACGAAAGCGGAACTCATATCACAATTCATTTACAACAGCACTCATTCCACTGAAGCCATAGTCTATGAAATGTTCAAATTTCCCGAATCTAATAAACTGTTCATTCAATGCGATGCCATACTATGTCGTGGGGGCTGTCAGGAACCCGTGTGTGATATGCCATCACATAAGGCACGACCCCTTCCCTACGATGGATATTCACTAATGTCTGCCTCCGCCACTGTCTATGTCTTCGAGCCATCAGATGAAAGCCGTAAGAAATTCTCAATATTTTATACAATTAACTGTAAAATGGTTTTGAAATAGTGAACCTTGCTGGTTTGTCAGAGTGCACGGAATGGCGTTTCCCCTGGCTCATTATTCTTTGCATATGCCTAACAGTCCTTTTATTATTGATGTTATTATTGAATTTGTTTATGTGTTCATCACTTTCTTGTCGTTGCATTAAAACTGAGGTCAGATTCATATTATAGTAATTGTAAGTTAATTAACGATAATTATTATGTCAAAAGGTTGTGGAGAGGGAAGCCTCAGAGATGGAGGACTACGACCCATATCAGGGCAATTGGATGGCTCCCAATTCCCGCAACGGGTCCCGAATGTCTCTCAACAGACCCGTTTACAACGACTCTTCATTCACATCGAGCAGATCTTTAAGATCTCCTCAATCTATGTATTTTAGGGAACCATTTACACCGAGGCATTTCTCAACATTACAGCCACCACCTCATATCCGTCCACATTCAAGGTATTCAACGCATTCAACCAAATCTCAAACCTCACAAAAGTCGAGAAAATCACAAAAGTCTCAGAAATTGCCAAAAATAATAGAAATCGATTACTCGCACGAATACAAACCATACACTTATTCACTCAGATAGTCACTCATATATCCAGGGATGTTGAAGGGGGTCAATACCCCCTTAACTCGAAAATTTGTCATTTACCCTCCCCCACCCCTAACCTTGGATAAAATTTTGTTAAGATGATGGCCAAAAACGGGCAATATTCGTGGCGACCATTTTTATCCGTTATTTTTTTCTAATTAGTTAATTAAACTGGATTAAACTAAATTAAAAAATTTACCCAAGAAGAAGCTATTTTACGTGTATTTGGTCGACATGACACCACACCCAGACTCTTCTTTTAAATTTTTTTTAAAAATTCCTCCCTAGAACCTCGGATCCTCCGCATCCCTGTATATATCCAATAATTGTTAAAATCATTAATTTATTCCTAATTTAATGTAATTAAATAAACTGTAAATAAGTTTTGATCTGAAAATTGTTATATAAATTGATTCTAAAGTAAATAAAATGTTGAATAAATAAAATTTATTACTTTTGTCCCAAAAGGGTCGTCGAATATAAATTGAATTTCTTCTTCTTATTCTTTGTTTCCATTTGTCCGTTGTTTTCACTCAACGTTGTGATTAAGAATTGACAATCGACTCAACTCTATGATCATCGGAACCATTGTAATCAGGGTTAGCCATAGGGAGGGGCATTGCCGAAATAACCCCTAAGATCCGAGATTTACCAAACCCTACCCCTGAGGTTTTAAAAAACCTTAACATTACGTCTATAGATAAGTACTAGGTAAGTCGAGGTTTTCAAACTTCAAGGTATTTTTTCAACCCCCCCCCCCTCCCTAAAAATCGAGTTGGATGGCTAACCCTGATTACAAGTAAGATAGATTACTTGTATTATTCAATCTATCTAGAGCAATTTATTCTGATCAAGGAAATGCAAGCGCTTTAAGTTATCCACAATATTTATACGAAGGAATTTCAAAATTTTAATAACAAAAGGCATTAAATTTATTATTACCTAGCTCATTAGAAATAATGATAGTAATATGAATTTTGAGGACAAGATAAGGCTAATTAGTAAAAAAAACAAAAACCTATTTTTAGTAAATGCATCGCTGAATATATTGTACAAATTGTAGTATAATAATGATCTAGGAAGCAACAGAACTGACCATTCCTTAATCATTTCTAATATCTTATTGATAAAAATGAAAGCCATCACTGAATTGATAAAAAAACCTGATTTTAAAGTCAAATATAAGATTTGATTTGTGTTCGACACTAATTCATTCAAAAAGAATAAGTAAGGCATAAATGACATACCGGGGGGATTCCATACTGAACTCGGATGTCGAGTGTGATGAGTGCCTGGATACGCCCATGGTGGGCACATAGCCGATATGACAGCGCACATTCTTGGCGGTAGTAAAGTAGCTGCGATTGTTTTTCTCGGGTTTGAAGAGCATTATATAAATCTTTGGGAAGAAGAGGAGCACTAAAGCAACGATTGCACTGAAACTTATGCACAGACAGAGTGTTATCACTTTGGCGTTGGAATTGAAATATATGGGAACGAATGCAATCCATATCACTAGTGTTGTATACATAGTAAAGCCTATGAACTTGGCTTCATTGAAGTTCTCCGGCACGTTCCGGGTCTTTACCGCATACACTGTGCACATGGCGATCAGGAAAAAGTCAAAACCTAACGGCGCTGTTATTCCTATTATTCCAAATCAAATGACAGTTAATTAGTTTTCCTCTCATATGTGAAAAGTAACGAATATTTTCTCATATATTCACAGATAATAGGAATTCAATGATAAGATCCAAAGATAAACAAAGTATGTGTCAGTCAAAGGAGAAATGCCTTTCATATGATAACAATAATAGGGATGTATTGGAGAGTGTAATCAATAGACAATTACTTGTGTTGAGGGCCATCACTACTACTTCTCATACATTATTCAGGTTCTCTTCCTGG
The DNA here is from genome assembly GCA_034694965.1 of Ceratozetes gracilis. Taxonomy (NCBI): domain Eukaryota; kingdom Metazoa; phylum Arthropoda; class Arachnida; order Sarcoptiformes; family Ceratozetidae; genus Ceratozetes; species Ceratozetes gracilis. Next base: position 6,509 of record JAQIWF010000672.1, read on the forward strand.
ATATAAATAAAGACTATTTCTCTGCCATATTATATGAGATGACAGATGTCTCCTTCATTTGATGATTAGCCATAAATTGTCTATTAATGGCATCTCTTTTCCGTCTGATTATTATCGATACTCTCGTCTGACATTTGGTTTCATTGAAAGCAAATATTCAATACATTAGTTAATAGGTTAAAGCTTTTTATGCTATCATTTCAAGACATGATGAATGTCTGCGAATCCGAGCAGACATAGACTTAATTAGAGGATCACTTAAGTCGAAGAATGACTTACCCTATCCTCTCACTAAACCCTAACATCTAATGCATTGCTTTTCATTAAATCAAATTATTTTTTAAAAGCATTCTTTAATTGAGGTTTAAGTTGTATTACCACTAAAAGGATTGCTTTAATAATTAACAAGAATATCATTGAAATATAATTGTGATGTATTTATTACACGTTCTTTTGATGAGCTGAAGAAACTTAGGAGAAAACCATTTTTATAAACTTATGGCAATTGAAAATTATTTTTAAATCATAACTTGTTTTTAAACGTACACAGTTAAAACTAATCTTTTAAAAACTTATAGTAAGAAGTTTAATTTCAACTCCATTGAATAAAATTTTCCAGTATTGGAAATGGACTTGGTCGTAGCGAATGGCAGATAAGAACTTATTATATATTTGAAATCTACTTTAGACACGGATTTAAATGAGTGTAATTTGAACTGCAATTGCCATTTGATTATAAAATAATTCCCTCGTTAGGATTTGTTGAGAAATGCACTAATTTAAGTGCAAATCAAGTTCTCAAAGGATGAGTAAAAGATTACTTTTAGGCATTTAATTGAACAAAATGACATGTTTTATATCAGACGACTTTTTTGAAGAGGAAATGGGAGAGAGGGAGGGAGACTATTCATTAAATTCTTATTTTTTAATATTTAAAGGATGAATACCTAAAGGCGTTGTATTGCAGATAAGTTGTGCCTTATCTAAAGTGGGGTAATAATGCATTTTGTCAGCCGGTTCTCTCACGAGCATAGTTGCTATGATTCCACACTCTATTGATATCAATAAGAAAGTGATGACCACTTGTGCCGAACCCGACATAAATCGTGGCTTTTTGGTAATAATTCGTTTCTTAGAGCCGGCGAGGATTCGGGCGATTCGATTGGTTTTGGTGACTAACGCCGAGTACATTATAGCAAAACTGAGTCCTGGTAATACTCGTGAGATATAGCAGGTGTGCTTGGTGGGTTCAGCCACCAGTATGAATGTGGTGCCGTGACATAAGAACATTCCAATCATTATCACATATGAGAGCTCTCGAGTGGACGCCTTCACAATTGGAGTGTCGTTATGTCGAATGAAGACAATCATAGCGAAGAATGTCATAATAAATCCAAGACATGCGATACCCATCGCCACCAGTGATGGCGTTTCGTTCCACTTTAGGTACTCGATTGGGATCTGATTACAGCCTAAACACCAAATAATTGCACTTTCATTACATCTTTTGTTAGACTAAAGGGCAGCCAAAATGAAAATTGCAATCAGAGATAAATAATAGCCCTTCCAATGGAATTCTGAGAAAATGGGATGAAGTGCTCATTATTTACACAATTTATGAGCAGTTAGTCCTATATTTCTATCAAATTATTTATGAAATATTGTCTGAATTTATTTTTCAATCATTTGGAGAGTAATAGAAATATAGAAATAATTTGAGACTAATTTCATCTTTCAATAGATTGAGTCATTTAATGAGAGACCAAACATAAGATAAAGAGAAATGAGTAATGAATGGTGTGATTAATTACCCGTGAGATTGTCATTTGGCCACCAGCCCAGTGGACAGGCCAGACAGGTATACTCGTCTAATAAATATTGATTCTCACGACACGGTACACAAATCCAACAGCACTTCACTGAATCGCTTTGAATATTCTGTGCCGACAAACAAAATATTAGTTTTAATAACTCATTAGTCCTCTGATGAGGTCCTGTACTCAACAAATAAATGCTAATTATTTGTCCAAATGAATTGAAAACCAAACAAACAGCGAATTTCGCTCAAATCAAGTCATTAAAGGGTCGGTTCGCTTATATTATCCAATTCTTATGTCAAATGCATTTTTATTTTCACTCTCTCCTATTATTCTGAATAATTAGGGAATGGATATAGACTTCACATGTAATTAGAGATAAGGAATTACTGACCAATCATTGAATGCGAAGTTTATATATTAGACTAAAAGTATTGCTTCACTAATGACTATCTATTTGTCTTCAATAAAATATTTAATAGAATTGATGGCTATTATCGGCAAAGATTAAGATTAATGATTATGTCTCACATTTGGCGCAAATTATTTACTTTAAAAGCTGAAAAATTTTATTAATTTAACGCAAACTTTGTATAAAAGCCAAGAGTAATGATAAGAAATATTCTTCAGCCGATTATTGCATTGAATGAATGTCAACATAAATAATAAAGATATAAATCATATGTCGGAAGGAATGGGGGCAATGGTTGGCACAGGAATCAAAATAAAAACATTATTCTGTTTTCTTCCTCTCCTCAATAGCCTTGGAATAGATTCGCATCCAATATATACTTGGAATTGGTTTGCGATAAAAGTTTTGTTTTGCATTTCATTTCGTGTTTTATACAACAAATTTGTACTCTTTTTCGTATTAAATATTTTTCTCTGCAAAAGAATTTTTATTTCATTTGAATACTCCTTTTGAAAGGGAATTAAATTTAAATTCAATTGAATTAAAATATCCAAAGAAGTAATGAAAGTTTTATTATCTAATTATGGAGAACCTTAACAGTGGTTTGAATGAAATGCAAATTTCATTATATTCTTGGTTTAAAACGTTCCGAAATTAATATGAATTCTTGATCTTAAAAGTACTTTTGGAACAAAAGACTGAAAATATTGTTTTATTTCTGCAAAACATTAAATAGAAGCTGACTTTTATAACATAGTGGGTGAGCAGGAATAAAACAAACTTGGTCAAATAAAATATGGTCCAAACAAATAAATGATAAATGAGAAGCAAAACAAATAATTGCGAAAATGATTGCGTAATACTAACAAAAAGATGGATTTCCTCTATATTTCGCAAATTCTATATAAATATAATATTTGTATGAATACAGAGTTTTAATAGATTTGCGAATTGAGTGATAAATAGTCAATCAAATGGTGAAATTTGTTTCTCAGACACTATTTTGCATCAATGGTTGTATCGATTTTAATAACGCCATTCAATGTATTTAGCAATCGATTAGAAAAAAATAAGACAAATGAAGAATTGGTTGACATATATGTAGAGTTAGATAAATAGAAAGAATCTTTTTTGTAGAAATAATTCTAGGAATTATTAGCAATTCTGAGAAACTTCTCAATGGGAGGAGTCTATTAAATTACATGGTCCTCTCATAGAAGTAAATTTACAGGAATTATTAGGCCAGGTAGTATTCACTATAAATTTATTTAGAAGTGCCATCCAATTTGTAGATGTCAATTTCCATGTATATTTATATTTCACTAATTCTTAGGAAATTTATGGGAACAACATCACCAAAAACCTTACTATACATTTACCTCTAGATAATTCTATTATATGATACAGTCCTAATATAAACCTCCCATAGAAGAGCTAATTTCTTTGCTAAAAACCAACATTTTACCCGAGAAATATTTCTAGAAAGTTTCTTTTGGCCCAACCCTACATATATGACCTCCATTTCATAGATTGACAAAAAACAACATAAACTTAAATTCTGTGCAAAAGATTTTGAATATAAAGCCATTTCCATGAAATTTCTTTTAAATTTTATTTCAAGTTTAAATTCTCGAATCCATTTAAGAGAATAAGACTGCATTTTGCAGCTTGGTCAATTGGATTGTCGTCCATTCAGAGTTGGGATTTGGAAATAAGTCAGTAAAGTTGCAAAAACTATATATAAAATAACTTGAAATCGACTTTTTCTTAGATTTCTTTTGAAAATCATTTCATTATTTGTGTGAAATAGAGTTAAAATGAGAAAATGCTTACCTTTGCCTGTCCTCTGGGACATGGCTTTGAACAAACAGACTCAGGTGGTGTGCCATTGATTGCAATCAAAGGCCACTGAAAGGGTCGGAATAATTTAAACTCTCCGCCACTAATCCATGAGCCGACGTGAATGTAATCGTATTCGTTGGCAGATATTCGCTGGTAATTCATAATATCGTATCTGAAAAATTCAATTATTGATCCGTCAAATACACAAACAGCTCATAATTGTGTGGTTCGGGAAGTATGGCCATAGAATTAGATACCGGTTCGTTTCGGAATATCTTTTGTTCAAAATTAATAAATTGAAAGGAAATTAAATAAATCATAAGTTTTGTGTCGGAATAAACAGAATAATAGCGGAAATCCATTAAAACTTTAAAATAATTTTCATTTGTTTTGAAGTGAAATTAATCGCAGAAAAGGGAAGGAATGGCATTATTTTGAGGGGGATTGGTATGAGTGATGACTACCTTCCGGGTGGGTCTCCGCTCTCGTCGAACATAACGGTTTCATTGCCCCAAACGAAGCTCACATTCATTAAGTGTTGCAGAAATATGGAACCGTTGACGGGAAACATCTGAGAGCACAGGCCAGTCATGTTGGGACAGGTCGACTTTTGCATATTGTGCAGACCGTAGGCCATCGTCCAAATGGCTTTCTTCACAAAAGCCATTTTCGTGTCCTGTTTATGCTTACTATCCTTCAGACTCTCTTTGCCTAAAATTCAATATAAAATTCATTTTGTGATTAAAACCATTTTTCATAACTTTTCTCAAATAAACCATTTGTCAAATGTTTGACAATATCTCCGTTTGGGCTCTAATTTATTGCTGGATGACTACAATAAGGATCAGGTTTAAGATTGATAAGAGAAAAATTGACCTAAAATTTCATCCTCTCATTAAACTATTGTCTTCGAGAAATTTCGATATCATTTAATTAATAATTCCCAACATTTGTCCCATTAGACTGTCTCAGCATGGTGATTAATGATAGGTGCTTTTAAGAGGTTTTTTTCCCAAAACAATATTACAGAATAACATTTTATCGCAAAAATGAGATAAAAATTTAATAATAGTAACTATTTCTGGTGATAAAAACAGATTGCTATCAATTTTGCTCAACTTATGACACGTGACTAATATAATCCAGGATATAATACACATGTATTTGACCTTTTTATGTCATATAATAATCAATTTGTTAATAAAAAATATATCTAATCCATCATATTTTAAAAGCAATTTCTAATAGACTTTTAATTAGAAATCAATGAAAACTAGAAAATGGACTAAAATTTTACAAATGATAAAAAGAGTGAAACGATTTGATAACTGATTGAAAATTTTTTGTCTAATCTCTCATTGAAGAAGAAATAACATCCAAATAGTTATGAGTTGACTATTGTATGCCTAACTCAAGCGTGAAAAACGTCTTGTGCTCTACTATTGAATTACTGGTCGCTCACTCAGTGAAGGACTACTGAACAGAATGAGTCAAATAAAGAATTGATGGCAGAGAAAGAGTATAAGAAGTTTCTATTTCAATGATTAATGTTTTGCTGCTCTAAGAAATGGAAAAGTTCTCCACTTAGTCCTTTGCACACACATCCCAGTCCTCACTATTGAGTGCTTGCAAAGAGTGAGTCTCCAAATCATTGCGATTCAATTCAATCATGAAATTCACTTTTAAAGTGTTTCTTCAAAAGTAAACCTGACTTTACTTACACACGAAACCAGATTCTGAGCAAATATATCCCATATTATTGCAAGTTGTGTTCAATCAATTCTTTATTACAAAACCATAAGTAAATTGAAACAATTTTGAAATGAACAAGTTTGCAATCATATACTAATAATTCCTAATTTAAAGCTAAAAATGATTAATCAAAGTACTTTTAAGCTAAAATTCATAAGCTATGTCACAGATTCTATAAGAATTGATAATTTTCAAAGTGATGAAACCATCAGTATCATTTAACTTTGTTGTCCCATATGATTTGATAGGGGAATACTTGGAGTGGTAGGGGTTGTGGACACAGAAACAGTGGTTTCTATTATTGCTTTTATTTCGGAACTGAAATTAAATATTTTTGTGTAAATGTTTGGAAAAATGTCGATAAAAACAATATATCTCTTAAGGAAAACAAGACTTCTATTTAATCCCATGATTTAAGACATCGTTTTCTTTATGTTTTATCGCTTTTATTACAAAAGTCTTGAAAATACTCTCTTTTATTGTCAAAAATGACTTAAATTATTAAATACAGCGAAATGAAAATGTTATCAGATTTTTGGTGGATTTACACACAAAATATGTTTTCATAGTCTTTGCCAAAGAATTACAGAATTTATAGAAAGAATTGAATTTATAGTTTGGAGGCAAAACAAAAGCGAAATCTAAAGACATGTATATAATCGAGATTTTTGTTGTCATAACTATATATAAGAATATAAATTATCATAAATATAGAGATCACTGTCTGTTGAGTCAAAACTCTGTCGACTATTTTCACAGGAAGAAAGAGAAACCCATTTTTCAGTTACCAAAAGCTGTCGTGAATTTAATATTGATGTATAAAAAAAGCAAATATTGTGAACATCTAATAGAAAACGAATGATATTTTTCCTTCAAATTTCTATTTTCGTATTCGGTTTCCGTTCAAAACTGATAACAAGAATTGAGATCTCAATCCACTGTATTCAAGAGCAATTGCCAAGGTACACTATCAAGATATAAAGCACAACACCTGTATAACATAATAATGACCAATGTGCATAAAATTCTAAAATATTAAGGAGCATCTTGCCAATTTGTTACAAGGTGACAAGAACAATTATATTTTATTAAGTGAATTTGAACTGGATAACGCCTTATCCAAGAAATTTATTCCTATTGCATATATTTGCTTCATTTATAACCAGGACAAAATTAAAAATTAATGACATTTTGAAAAATAATTATCAATTCTGTTGTCCCTTTACCTTGAAAATTATCTCTAAACTTATGAAACTTTATGTATTGTATACTAAAATTAATAAAATTAGGAGCAAGGACAGATCTTAAATTATTCATGAATTTTGAAATTCAAGCCAAGAATATGAAACAAATTGAATTTTTATGCATTACAAGAGCACAGCCTCACACATGCTATTTGTTTTGGTAATGGACACAAGACTTTGCATGAAATGTACTCAAAGAAAACTTTTACATTTCATTTGAGTTTTGCTACTTTAAGAGCAAAGTGTAAGGAAAGGGGAGGGAAGAGTGCACTCAATCAAATTGAATTATTTGATACCAGGTTCTATTGAGAAATTTTCGACTCATTTCAATTGCTTCAGTCATTTATTGACTGAATAAATATGGCGAACATATTCTGTGCAAAACTGCAAAATTGTATGCATTTTCATCAAACGAAGTGATGGTTGACTGCATTTTTGAAGCCCTTCTCATAAGTATCTAAAATTTTGTACTTAAAAAACGTTAATTACATAATAAATTCAACTCATTCTGTCCTAATGAACAAGTCGTGCACTTACATCAAATCAGTGACTTTGAGTCTTAATTAATGGCAAATTCACAAAAAGTTTCAAAAAAACATTGTAGTAATCAATGAAATGTTTAGTAATTCAAGAGATTAATGAATGAAAATTCCGTGTAAAGCATTTGACTGGCATTTGAAAAGTGACATACCTGTGCAGGGCTTTGTGTATACTCTGCCAGTGGAATGGGTGATGATAGAGCCGGTCAAGTTAAGGAGACTGCACTCGAAGCGAGACTCCCAGAACTCTCTAAACCAGGGATTTCTTGTATTGTTGACGGGATTCAAATTGAAATAGTATTGATCGAAATCGTCGACATATGGTGAGAATATCCGCACAGATATACCGCCGACGGCCTGCTCTTCCAAGTCTTGGACCACATCAGGCCTATCAGACCACCCGTCGCTATAAAACAGTGAAAAATGAAAGCATTTAAAAAAAATGAAAATCAATAAAACAAGTGTCAAATGTGAGGTCTGGCCAAACATTAGTACAGATAAAACACGTCCACTTCGAGACACTCCATAGAAAAACATTTCATTTTAATGTTTTGAGGTTTTCTCAAAAAATTCCTTTATTTCTCTAAACTTACGATAAGTTATTTTTCTGAGAAATGTCAAGAAAATGAAACCAAAAATCAAAGGAATTTCTATAAATTTATTTTCGATAACATTCCTATTGTTAGTCGAAATTGTCATTTGAAAGGAGACATTATTTTTCTCTCTTAAGATTAATGACTTTTATGAATGTCTTCTAAACACAGTTTAAAACACGAGTCGAAGAATTAATCTTCTGTGAGACCAATCATTTTGTTGCCTTTCCTCTACTCTAAAGTATTGGTCGATTGGAGCCAACATTCCTCCGAATTTTAGCAGAGAGTGTGAAAAATTAATTTCAACCAAAGCTGAAATTTTTTGGACAAATGCCAGAACTGAACAGTTGTCACTAATTTTATAGACAACTCAAATGTTTCTAAACTGTAATACATATAACGGTTCGCTTGTATTCACTAATCACTTCATTGAATGACTTCAATAACTGGATGTGTCATAAGATTGAGGAGAAGTGCTTCCAATGTGATTCTGGTCCCTATTCTGCTCATTCACATTGTAATGAAAATAAATGTAAGACTCGTTTTATATTTTGCAAAATATACTATCATTTTATGTACAAAAGTATTGAATATTTATGTCTTTTCTATTATCTGTAGAAAAGTTTCTTTCAATTGCTGTCATCGGAGACTCAGATTATAATAAAAGTAATAAAATTGAGATAAAATATCGTGACTTTGATTTCAGGCTTCAATTTGGACTTTCAATGACATAAATGACTCACAAAAACATCATTTTTCAGGAGAAACGGCACAATGTTTTGAAACATACCTTCCAACGAAGAGAAATTCCCCTGACACTTTCAGCCTTTTGGTTGCCTTGAGGAGTGCCCTCACAGTCATGCCTTCACAAAAGCAGGCCACCACTCGGGCACTCTTATATGGCTGCAGATTTCTTATGACTTCATCAAATCGTTCGTCATCTCCAGAACTGGGAGCAGATTCTGTGTATGCGATACATATCCCCACGTCTTGTGCTAACCCTTTGAAGATCTCCATCAGAGAAGAGCCATAATTTCCTAATCAAAAACAAAATTAATCAGAACAGTTATTTTAGTCCTCCATAACCGGAAATAATGAGTTCTGTCCTTCTTATGTGTGAAACCAAAAGTACTTTTTTGGGCAAAACTCATCACAAAATCAATTCGTAAATCGATTTCTTTCTTATAATTAAATATCGATTAGTTTTGTGATTAACTCTGGGATTAATTTGAAGCGCTGTGCGATTTGTGAGCAAACAATTTAAACACAATTTTCTCTCATCTCATGTTTGTTTACAAATTATTTAACAGTATTTTTGCCTTTAATTCAATTTAATTCATTAAATTTGAATGAGAAGAGAGTTCTCACAGAAACGACCAAATATTCTGAGCCTATGAGTTGGCAAACCTGCAGTACTCCACTCTTTGACAGTGAAGTGTTAATTAAGTAAATGCTAGAACCAAGAATTACAAATGACATACAAACTATACATCAGGGTTAGCCATAGGGGGGATTTTCCGGATTACCCCCCCTGAAATTTGAGATTTGTGAAAAATCCCCCCCCCCTGAGCTTCGCGAAAAATTGTAATACAAAACCGCAAAGAAACGAAAGCCCCCTCGATTTTGGCTGCCGGCCAAAGGCCGGCGGCCATTTTTTCCCGAAAATCCGCCATTTTGTTCGCCATTTTTGCTAATTTAGTTAATTTAACTTGATTTAAACTGTATTTAAGTTAAATTAAGGCTAATTTAGCCGAAAAAGTAGCAATTTAATGTATATTTAGGGACAAA
>JAQIWF010000673.1:0-16494 GCA_034694965.1 Ceratozetes gracilis
TAATGTCTATACATAATTGAGAGCTTAAATAAAATTATTAATTAATTATTTTTGTAGATTTAAATCCATACAAATTCTAGAGTTTCTAATTCTCTTATTGAGGTCTCACTACGGACTCCATAAACTTTGAAACAGTGCCGCTAAATGTCTCTTAATGAGAGGTTCTCTTATTCAATGTGTTGTTAAATGCGAGGTAAAACTGTAAGTCTTTACCAAGTTCTGTGGTTGGAATTATACTATCAAGTTCCAAAATTTCATTCATGAATAATTTGAATGTAATTTAGAAGCACTTAAAACAAGCGAAACACTTTTCAAAAGATTTATTCCAACCTTATTCATTAACATCATCAATGCAATTTAGTTTTACCATTAATTTAACAAACAAGGTTTTCATGTTCTTTTTTAGAACAATCAAGAATAATAAAAGGAATGTAACAAGCTCAAGTTGATTATTTTATGGCTCATAAAGTAAGTATAACAAAGAAAAACAAAACAATTTAGAACTGAATTCCAATCAAAGATAAATAACTCATATATAAGACACCATTAGATCAATATTCGCCAGTTTTGACCGAATTCTCAAAATAATGATATCGACTATTATTTGTAATCAATTGAAAAGTGTTTCTCTGTTGGCATTGATTACTATTATTTTGAAGCAATGAATGCAAACTCAAATTAATCACAAAATTGTCTTTTTATAAAGTTATGTAAAAAAGGAATCGCATGTGAAGTGAGATTTAATTGACTCAAAGAGTTATTTGTCTCGAATTAACCGTTTGTTTCGTGTTATCATAGACTTGAAGTTTTCCATTACTATTACATCCAATTAATTATTTCAATGAACGTATTATTCAAATAATTAATTAATTTCTCTCTTTGAACACAATTGAAGGCAAAAGTTTTAACTACTTATACATACTTAGAGTATATTTTAATTAAATAAAGAGCCGTCAAATTAAAAAGGAGATAGTTGCTATTTTAATGCGTTGCAAGACTTTTCAATTAATGAAAATCAATTGAAAAAACAAAGTTATTTACATTTACTCTTTAGTTGAAACATTTATTTTGATTTACTCGACCTAGCTTATTCAACCTGGCTCAATTGAATTGACTACTTTTGGAAAAACTTGAATCATTAAATTTAGATATAATCAGATAAATTGTGTTCAATATTAATATCAAAATTTAATCAAAAAGATCAAGTTTTAGATTATTCCAAAAAGGCGCAAGGTGGACATATCTTAAAAGGTTTCGATTAAATACACTCCCTTTGATTTGAAAACATAGATAGATCTAGTACTTGTCCAAAGACTTTATGTTAGGGGTTTCAAAATTCCAGTGAGGTATTTGGCAAGTTTTCAAATCCTAGGGGTATTTTGGCTAGATCCTCCCTCTTCCACATCCCTGGATTATTTTAAAACAAAAATTCGAATTTGTATGTCTAGGTGTATATTCAATAAAATGAGGACAAATTGTTTCTATTAATTTAAATGTAATTGCAAGGTGATTCAGTTTATATAATTTCTCAATCATTTTAAAACTCTTATCTGATTTCGTTATACAGATATAACCACCGATTATAAAAATGTTTAAATCCTAACATATTTGCACGAAGTTTATAAACCAAGATTAGTCTACAATTTATACATGTATAATTATGTTATACTACTATATAGTATATGTCAACCGTTAGGCCTCAAAATATTAATATAAGAATAAATGACAAGGTGAATTAAATGAACTATACTTATACGCTAATGTCCAAAGGGATACATCTTGATGCATGAGGTTGTGTTAATTAGCAAGGTCAGCAAAAATAATAGTTCAAAGATTTTAATAAATTTTAAAAACTATTAAATTAAATTAAAAAGAGTCAACCCATCCCTCATTTACTACATAATTTTGACTCCTTACAACTTGGAAAACTCTAAACACAAATATTCATCAAGCTAATATAATAAATACAATGCTCACCATGGAAAGAGGGTCACATACAACTTATTGACTTTCGCCTTTTAAAATTAGAATATTTAAATTGTCTAAAAATTTAATGACTCATATTTAGACTAAATTAAATGAATTATCAAAAAACATATCATATGTTTTACAATATTTTCCTTCGGTGATACTTTGAAAAGCTTGGTCAATTTTGGGCTTAAATAATATCATTCAAAGCTTTTCATGAATTATTATTTAGAAAAAAATAGCTATCCCTTCGAACTCCACCTTATCTTGTTACAAATGCAAAAATTTAAAAATTACAATTTCAAACTAGAACATTTTGATATGTTTATTAAAAATGAATCTTCATTTTAATCATAATAATTTAAAATTATAAAGATACTATTACCTTGCTACATTTCAGCTTTTAATTCAGGGTTACCAACGCTTTTCAAAGTTTATTGCCTGATATCATGTGAAGACCCCACAGATCTAGTATTTACCCATAATTTTTAAAGTAGAAGGGGTTTCTGTGATAGCACATTTTACCTAACACTAGATTAAATGAGGTTGAGTACTAAAACTAATCTAGTATGGTTATCTTATTCGTTTAAACTTATTAAGTCTTAAGGCGAATCAGATGTTCTAAATTTGAAAAAATGCATTTAATAACATTGTGTTTATGCCCTTGGTGATCCCTGATAGGCAATAGCCTAAAAGGTAAAGATTTTGCAAAAATAAATAGAAATTAATTTATTTTGTATAAAATGATATAAATTGAAAACGCGCTCCAATTCTGTCAATTAAAATGATGGAAAAACGTCTAAATTTGATGACAAATATTGAAAAGTGTGGAAAAATGAATAAAAACGGATCAATGAAATGCTGGAAATATATTCTCAGTCTTTGTTTTTGAAAAGTTCAAGTCATTGTATGATATGAAAAGTGCAATCATTAGACAAATTAATGAATTTTATTGATCTTTCCAAATGAAAAATTAATAATTGCCATAAAAATAGGCATAAATTATGAGAGTTGTGCTGAGAATAAGATATTTGGCTTTAATTAAATGCAAAGTTAGACGACAGCAGACATTGTAATCATATAATGATTTAGTTTTATTGTGAGAGTACTGAGAGGGCTGTGAAACCGATATTTTGGGTAATATTGTTGTGAATATAAAACTCGTTTCATATAATAGTGTATAATATTGTATAATATCGGCTAATATTGTGTTTACGCCCTAATGATGGCATTCGATTAGATTCATATCATTTCTCTAATTTACAAATCAAATTATAATCTCTTTTCTCACATATAGAGTAAATGTATTTTAAACTTAGATCACAAGTGAGGGCACAGAATATGTTTGTTATTCTCTCATTAAAGCTGAGAGATATGTCATTGAAAACAATCTATAATATGATTCCCTGTTTTGTAAGCACAGACTTCACTGATTTTTTAGCTGTTGAACAGAACTCAAGTCATAGAGTGATCGCTTGTATTCTTCACAGCTTGAAGTGATTGCAAGAATCAACACATAAACCGATAACTTGTTTATTATAATGAAATAAAGTGTGTATTACTCTGTAATTCAATTTGCTTTGGCAGACATCCCGCTGAGCATATATTAGGCAAAAATAAATCAAAACCATTTGAGGGTTAAATAACTCGCTTTTGGTTAACACTTCTTCTCATTTAACATAAAAACTCATTTTTGCTAAAAATAGAGAAAATATTTACCTTTTTTGCCGTTAATTCTAATCATGTTATCGACTGATTCTCTTCTATGAAAGTTTGGATTAACTAAAGCCGATGGCGTTAACGATGAGATAAGTCCGGAGTTGGCATTAGAGCCGGCGTGCAGTAGACTATCGATGGAATAGGCGGTGGCGGCGGCGGCAGCGGCCACAGCCAGAGATGGCTGGAAGTGATGAGATGAGTGGAAATCATAGGGATGGGCCAGACTGGGCATACTGTACGGCGCGATCGGTGACCCGAAGTGCGCGAATGGCCCAGGAATAGGTCTTCCCAGTCGGGCCAACACACTGGCTGTGCCGCCAAAACTGACCGCTGAGGCACTGTTTGAATGTTGGAGCAAATGATTTGTTCCTTCCATTAGAATATTTGCACGATTACTGATATATTAAGTGTCAGATTAGTTGCAATCAAATCAAACATTAGAGCAAAACATTCGACGAATGGGTAATAAAGTGCTAAAAATATCGATCACTCGAAGGGACAGTTAGGCAGACATCGCCAGTATTGGCACACTTGTGACCGATGCGTAACAATTGATATGAACTTGTGATCGATGTTTGCACCACATTATCGGTGCTCTACAGTCACAATCACGTGACACGACAACCACACCCCACAAACGGACACACAGCTGACCATTAAAGAGGCCTTTATTTCAAAAAATACTAATTCCCTGACCTAAGAGTCGCGAAATTGATCGTCCGCTCCAACGATTATAACACAGCCTCAAACACCACAGCCGTCATTACACTCTAGCACTGCCTCAATGCTACCGACTCCTCCCGATATCGGAGGGGCTTACGGACAAGTGCTACCAATAGTAGCATATAATCAGTTCAAATCAATGTTTGCACTTTTGCACACATATTCCACATCCCTCTCCCATTTGTATTTATCTATTAATTCTCTCTCTCTCTCTCTCTCTCTCTCTCCCTCTCTCTCCCTCTCTCTCTCTCTCCCTCCTTCTCTCCTTCTCTCTCCCTTTCCTCTCTCCTCTCTTTCTCCCTCTCCCATTCTGTCCTCTCCCTCCCTCTTTGATCTCACACTAAGTCTTGTTCTCCGGTCGACTCAATGGTCTCAGAACTCGTCTAATAATTTCAAAGCCTTTATTTGTGACTTTTATTTAATGCTCAGTCGATGTGGTGTTCGTTGACATAAATACAAAGCCTATAACTCTATAATATATTATTTATTAATTCTTTGATTTTATCATTTGTTCGTTTGTGGCAAAAGTTAAGAAACTCATCTAAATTCAGTCAATTTGGGAAATGTTTTCAATAGTTATTTTATTTGAATTCATTTCAATCACAACAAAATCAATTCTCAATACACTTTTGAATTATTCCTAAACTTTATTCTGACCATGATACACACATTGTTAAGGGAACTATTGCCCCTACCTTTGTGAGCCATGGCTATATGAAGATCCTCAGATCCCAAAGGATACTTATCGATTCCTGGTTATAAGCTATGAATATAATTAATAATATTACATATTTGAGTAATAAAAGGCATGTCTAGTGGGGGAGAGGGGGAGGAGTGGGACAAACACACGACAAATATTTCATTTAACAGATGTTTAATATTCAAATGAAAGACAGATTTGAAGCCTTAAGGATAGAGTTTATGTAAATTCGAGAACTCTTTTCGACGACAACTTCTAATCAATGATTAATTGATGTTTTTATGCGATGAATAAAAAATTATATACTAATTGAATAATTATTTTGTAATTATTTACTCTGATGTCACAACTATGTACTTTGCCATCAATCGAAAATTGTGGCATGCTACATTTGGCAATCAAATGATTTGGACTCATTAGTATCTTAGCAGTGCTATTATTTAAACTCAATAAATAATAACAGCAATAATAATAAGACAACAAAAATGCAATTTGAATAAAAAGTAACTCAAATAAACGTTTTAAAGAGAGTCACGAATATTTCATTTACTCCACTATTCTCTGCTATTTTCGATTAAACGGCGATCATATAAAATGTCACATTTTCTCCAATTGAAATAAAAGCTAACTTTAAATAAATGTTTTATTATAACGCTTTAATATGTTATTCATTACTCAGGGATGACCAGGTTCTACCTATTTTTAGGGTCAATCAGTATAAGCTCAGTGTTTTAGTTGTCTAGCTAAATTCTCATTATATGCATATTTCAATAAGTTTTAAGTTCAAATAAGTTGAATAAGTTATTCAAAATAACTAAGATCTCATAATTTAGAGATGAGAGTCCAGGGTTAAGAAAAAACTACTTATGTTTTACACAAAACAATTTAATAAAAACTCATTGTCTTGAGTGTCCTTGATTTTATTGCATTTTAAACTTAGCAGAACCGATCCCCCTATTGATCTTGGTTATTGTAATGAAGAATATTATATTATACATATTAAGCTATACATTACATATTGAAAGCATCGTTTGCTTTTGTTGTCACTCTTTTGGAATAAATAAAACACACAATAAGTGTATTTTGCAAAACCTATTAAAATAATCATTTAATATACAAATATAAATATTATATCATATAATGAATAGTGAATACAATAATGTGAGCGAAAAACAAATAAAATAAGGAAATGATAAATAATATAGATTTGGAATAAAATAATAAAAAGTAAATATATATATATTTCGACAATTATTTAATGGACAATAAGTTTATTATATGCCTAACATTGAAATATATTGAATGGAAAGGAGAGGAAATAAAAATAAATTGTGCGGAGAATTAGTGAAAGCAGGCTCTGAATAAATTGACTTCAATTCGCTGACAATAATTATTTCTCATATTTTCAGTTATTTGATCGCTTCATAAAAATGTTTACACAAATGGACCAAAAATTACACAGAATTTAAAATTGAAATGCAATTTATCGGCAAAAATGATGCATTAGACTAGGTCAAAGTTGCAAGGATTCGGCTAATGTTCGCTAATAGCTTATTCTGACCATTGGTGTCATATTTCATCGATCGATGCATTACTTTTGACAATCAGAGGTCAAACAGCACTCAATTTGAGGCCAATCGCTGTTATAACGGTTGAAAAACAATTGTGTTTTATGGCAAACAACTAACAAAAGCCACGAAATCCTGATATCAACCAAAAAGCATTTGCCAGAGCATACAGTCTGTGTTCGAACTGACAGAGTCTGTACCCGAGCATATATTTGCACATTAAAGCCTTGTTTAGTGTGAATTCCTGTTTGTTCCGCTCTTTCCCTACACTTTCTATTCCTTAAATTCATTTCTCGGTTGCGTTGCTTTACATAACAGAGAATATAATTGACTCAAATTTCACTCAGTATTATAAATATTCATAAATTGATTTCATTCTTCACATTTGGATTTTAGTTTCATCGACACTAATGTCTCGAATCGTTATTCTCTCACTTTTTTCAATTTTGTTCTCCAACTCAATCATAATATTCATAAAACATTTCATTTAAAAAGAACAAACAATTTATTACTTGATATCACTGCTAATACTTATAATTTATCTGGTTAATTATTATCAGAGTTAACAAAATGATCATCAAAGTTTTATTCTCATGTGCTGCAATCTGTTGCTTATTTTGCTTGTTGCAAATTATATTTTATTTAAATGAAAAGATTAATTTTAAGTTATTTAAACTCAATTTTTAATTCAATATATTTTTCATCGAATGCTTTGTAAAAGTATATGAATTTAATTATTTTAAAATGGTTTTAATGAACTTGGCAAAGATTATTTGCCAATAGTCGCTTTGAGTTGTTTTAATTTGTCCAGTATACTCGAATCTGAAATATTGAAACAAGGTAATATAATGAGATCGTCAACAACTACTGACCTCTGGCTCGAGAGTAAGAATTGCGTACATCGTTGCGAACCGTCTCTTTGATGGCTTCATTCGGTGCTGAAGAGGATCTTTGATTGATAACTGATTCGATGGCTGTCATCCAGGATTGTCGTTCATCATTACTGGAGGCAGCAAAAAGCCAGGTCCTCTCTACTCAACATTTTATTAAAAATAAGTTGAAATCAATTTACCTGGGAAAGGTAAACATTTATCAAGTACCTGGGGAAAAAAGTGTAAAAGAATAAGCGTTTTCAAGATCTTTTTTTCCGGGCGGAACACCCGATTTGATTCTGAAGCCTTCATCAGATTCTCCTAGGAACAACTCTCCTTTAGGATAGGCCTCCTATTTATAGTTTACACAATTAATTAATTTCTAAGAATAATGAGAATATCACCAGAGGCTGATCCAAATACATGAGTTTGCGATCGTCCAAAACAAACCACCGTTTTTTATAAGAGTCACTCACTCGGGGACCGGTCTTCCATAGAAAGCCTTCTTTTATGAAATCACGGCTCAAGAATTTAAGCAATTCTTCAATCGGTGTCTCCGGAAATGCGATTTGTAAGTATCGCAATTTGGCCGCTCTTATGGCTGTATACCAATCAATTATATCCTAGACAACCATTATTTTAGCTAGTTTTAACAATTTTTAATAATAAATCTATCATGCTAACCTCTAGCGTAAATAGCATAGATAAAAAGTATTGAGATTATTCGTGATTTTATGGTGACATTGCCATAAAGAGGAACATAATGTCAACAAATTGGTTAAACAGCAATAAAATAGACATTCAGTAGTTTTAAGAATAATTAATCAAAAATTAATACTAAAAGTTGATTGCATTGATTGCTTTGATTAGCGTTTGAGAAACAATCGGAACTCAATTAACCGTAAACACCAAACTTGTTATTCAAATGCAATACCCATTGAAAAGAGTAGTAAAATATGAATTGAAATTTGTTTCGCAATAATTTAATCTATAAATAAATAATATACATATTAATGACTGTTTAACACATCATTAATGAACTATTTGTGCGATTAAAGGGTTTAATCGAAACAATAAATCAATGATTCCGTTAATGTTTGTTAAGTTTGAAAAATATTAAAATTTCGTGACTTTTGTTCATTTATCAGAAATTATGTTAATTAATGAAAATATGTATTCAGTGATCAATGAGTTTAATGTTTTAATTCAATTTCACTTTAAATCAACACTTTTTGTTAGTTTATTGACTACAATATGCGTGAGAAACTGCATGTCTCTATTAGTCTCATAATTAAACTTTAATTGATTAAACATGCTCATTAATTTAATGTTTAAAATCTCACAATGAGTAGGACTAGTGCTTGCTTATTAACTAGCGAGGTCAAAATTCAACTTTCATATTTTGCAACCTTTTATTTAAGGCCTATTGAAAGCATCGAAATTATAAAATAACCTAAAGAGTAGAAATCCCTTAAAATGAAATCATCTAGCCACAAATGTTTGATCGTATAATTCCAAATTGACCATTATATTCTTAATTTAGTCAATACAATGAATTGGTAACATTTGAACTTAATTAATATGTGAACATGGTTAAAACTATGATAGGTTATGACAATAATCTTACCTTGCCACTTTCGCTATATACAAAAATACTGCGAGTTTTGCCATCTTTACTCCACGTCAGTTGCATACCATTTGGATTCGCAATTTTATTCGGACAGAAATTCAAATTCAAAGACGCGATTCTTATTGATGTCTTCGGCGTTTTTTGGGACTAAATTCAATATCAATTAGTTTATTAGACTTCGTTTCATTTGACCGCAAGTGACCACAAACCACCAGCACATTCTTAATTCCAATTTTGTTTAATTATATTATAGTAATGGTAATATATGTGCAAACAATTAAAAGTCAACCCTTCTCTCTCTCTCCCGGCTTTAATAATAAAGAAACATATTTGCAACGTGTCTTACGTTGCAAATAACGGACATCTCTTCGCAAACAGGGATAACATTTAAAAAGCTATTAAAGGAGATCTTTACTAAGAATGCTAAGTTCACTAATATTAGCAGAAAATATGCCATTACTACTTGCGTTAATCAAACTTAGGATTCTTTCAAGAATATAGTGACTGTGCAGATGAAATGGAGCCAACATTTGGATCAATTGATTTGGTTGATGACAAACCTCTTTGACGTAATACTTTACAGTGCTATCAGTTTCGGACAAAACAAATTTTCTGAGTAAGAATTTTCCGTCTTCTTTGCCTCTCTTCCAGAGGTATCCCTCCATATGTCCCTTCGTATAAAGAGCTTCACAAGTGTTGACAAACTCTTTGCGTTCATATTTAGCTCTAATCCATTGCTCGCGGATAACACTTCAAACGCATAAAACTTTTGACAGCAGTTTATATTTATAATTACTATAAATCGCAGTCAAAATTAAAAGACTAAAAGATGAGTTAGAAATAGAAATAGAGATAAGATCTTATTCCATGTTAATACACAAATTCATATAAGCATAAGGTAAGTGTTTGACTGCGGTTTATGAATAAAAGTAAGCCTTACTGCGAGTCATTTGGATGTGGTTTTCGATAATAAAGAGGTAAATGTTTTTCATAAAGTTTTTTGGACAAAATATTTCCATTTTCTTCCATAATAATGACCTGCGACTGATCCCAATTATCCAATTTAAGTGACTTAATACGACTCACATGTATTCCGATTTTGCGGTGAATACTTCACAGAATTTCAAAAGATTAGAACACAAGTGAAAAGATATAGAAATAGTGATACCTTGCACATTGAGTGCACAAAAACACCCCCAAAGTAATTGAAGCCCATTCTGGACCTGAAAATCAGTTAAAATATCTGAGGTTGTAATCTTGTTTATTATTTGGCACATTTTAAATACCCTCCTGATCACAATCAGCACAAATGTTGTTTCCTTCGATCTTTAAGAGTTCAAACAAACGCCTTCTATTACTTTCACTCATTGCTTATTATCTCAAAATGTCTGATGAATTCACTTTTGAATTTTGATTCGAACCAAAGAATAAATTTTATTGAAAACCAATTCACGACTAAAAAGTATTTTACAAATATATTATACAATAAACATAACATTTTTGCACATAAGAGGAAGGAAATCGCTTTAAGGATGTGTCGATGAAGAGGAACAGTGTATAAAATTGATTATTATTTGGATAATAGCTTGATGATTTGCCTTTAGATTGCTTGCTTACAATAATCAGTAAAATACAGATTCTTTCTATTATTTGTTTATACGACAAATAGGTTCAAAATAATTGGAGTTAAAAAGAGTTATTAAGAGTCAAATATATTCTTTATTGAATCTAGTTCCAAATGCTCCTCTCAAATAAATTATTCTTGAAGTGAAAAGCTATCAATAAAAGTAATTCGTTGCTATATTTGTGTATTTGTCAAAAGTTTGAGTAAATTTTTGGAAAATGTCTCTAAATTTATATTTGAAAATTGTTTGGATTATATTTTAGTTACGATTAATGTGTCGACGATTACACTTATTATGCGTTAATACCATTATTTCATTGATACATATATAAAATGAGTCGATATGTTAATAGATAGCAAACTTTATATCAAAAAACTGATTCATTTCATTAAGTTCTGTAAATGAACTGTAATTTTGGGCTCAAAAACTTATGCAAAAATGTATGAATAGATAACATAAACAATAAATTTAAAAATTAAAACAATAGATAAATGACTAGATATGACAGTAATGTCGATCCGATTCTATAGACCATTGCTTTATTGCCTCCAAATTCATTGCATATCAATTGGACGGCAGTTGTTATTCGGATCGAAATTTCTTCAATTAATTGAATTGACTTCACTCTGAGAAGAATTGATGCGATTATCTCTTATGTGTCTCTTCTGTCGGTATGTCTCGTCAGGACTGGTGGCTTCAATGCACAGCACAATGAATGCATTATTGCATGAATATTTTTCTTGTTCCAACAGTTTTCCCCTGTGTAATGAACTAGCAAGACCAACTTTGCTCATACTATTGGAGTTCCAGGCATCACAATATGCGTCATTATTTCTGACCCCAGCCCTGTCAGCCCCATGCCATACCAACTTTTGCGGCCTTTAGAGTTGAGAGGAAATTAAGTTCATAATTATTTTGAAACATGTTTTGAAAAAAGGTTATTACCAGGAATAGTCTGTCAAAACATTCCTTCCGTCAAAACTATAAATTTTGGGTGGGAAAGGAAAGGGGGCGCCGGCACCCGTGAATATATCCTTCCACGAATTGAATATAATTTCACCCTTTAATTAATAGATAATGTATCAAGGTTTAATCATTTTATTTGCTTAAATTACCCTGGTGTTGACAACTGGCAGTTTTGAATCTTTGTAGCGAACGATTGAATCCAGATTTTGAACTCTTGAGGCGACAAAAGCTCTGAAAGTGCCCCTCATATTAGCTCTTCTCGATTGACGATAACACTCGTAATCAGCGCCGCGAACGCCATGAAAGTCACCCGTCATTGGGTTATTCAGTGCCGCCATTCGTAACTGAATTTAAATTTAGATTAAATGAGAGGTATTTACACATCAAAAAGGTTTAAGAATCAAACCATTGGAAGGCATTACCTTTTTATGGTTGTGATGCTTGCAATCAAATAAAGTGGAAGTTTTATAATCCAACAAATAATACATTTATCTTAAAACTTACTCGAAGTGTCTTTTCCGGCAGTGTTTCAATATTTTGGTTTAAAGTTGAAGTTATAGTTAAAGGGGTCGTAGTTTCCGGCTTTAAATTAACGATATTTTATTCGTTAAATTCATAGCATTTAAAAGACTCACTGAAATGGCATTTAATTCTGAATTTGTGGCGACCATTGATCCCAACTTTTAAGAAATTAAAATATGATTTACATTGAAAATAATGTGGTTATGACAGACCGCGACATACTGCCAGCCCCCATTCACTCTCATTAGTAACGACTGCTCATCAGTAATGAAAGCCAGAGTTCCCGACGGACTAATTGATGAAGTCTTCAGTAAAGATTCCAAATCTTTGAAAGTTATTGCCTTAATGTAGAAAATAGGAACACATTATCACTAGAGTATAGTTGAAGACATTACCGATGGAACGGCAACCTGTGATGATGAGCTCAATAGAATGCCTGGATCACCTTTCTCACCAGGAGGACCAGGTGGACCCTCAACATAAACTTTAACAAAAAATGTTATATTTCAAAAACATTTAAAATTGACAATAAAGTACCAGTGTGCATTTCAGACTCCTGTCTCGAGAATACAGGCGAACCTTTGATCCCACGATAGGCTTCAAATTTAAACATTTATTTTAACAATAAGTTTAAACCTCAAAATCACTCACTTCTGGTACCACTTATGTTATTGTCATACCAATCAACTGGTACTTCACCAGGAGGACCAGGTAATCCAGGTAAACCTGGCGGTCCCGGTGGCCCTGGAGGTCCAATTTCACCACCCTCGCCTTTAATTCCAGGCTTTCCCTTAGTTAATATTATTCACAAATTATTAATAATTAGAACTTTGGGATTAAAACAACAAAATTTATAATATTACAGGAAATCCAATTTCACCAGGAGGACCAATAGGACCTGGTTGGCCAGGCATTCCATGTTTTCCTGGTTTTCCTCTCTTTCCTCGCTCACCTTTCTCACCACTCGCCCCAAACCCCTGTTCGCCCTTAAAAATAAAGGAATTATTTATTTGTTGCTTAGTTTTGCTTTTAATTTACTTTATCTCCTTTATGTCCGGGCAATCCTCGAGAACCAGGGGTTCCTGGTTCTCCAACGCGGGCTAAATAAGAAAAATCTGATCCAGTTGCACCAAAAAATCCAGGCGACATATCAGACTTAAAAATTTTACCCATTACAATTTACTCGAGTGTTTAGAACCCATTGTATACTTACTTCAAACGTTGATCCCCTTCCGGGTGGACCTTCCGAGTGAATAAATGGTCAAATGTTGCCTTCATTTTAGTAATATATCCAATAAGAAACTACAAACCTGGGGGTCCGGGAGGGCCAATGGGTCCGGTGTCACCTTTTGGTCCCTTCGTTTGAATGGTAGAAATAATTTGGGATATATTGCATTCACATGAAGTAACTGTCAAACCAGATGTACTCTCAGGTGAAAAGTCCTCTCTATAAGAGCATTCACCCTGGTATTCAAATAATAAGCAAATTAATTTTACTTATTTGATAGTAAAGTAATAATATAAGAAACAAACCTTTTCGCCCTGTTCTCCTCTCTCTCCTCTCTCCCCCTTTTCTCCTTTGATTGTATTGTAATTCAAGACATCACTTGTGGGGGAAGTGACTCTATTTTCCTTTATTTCAATGTTAACACAATTAGTATAGAAATGTTCAAAAATTATTATGTGACTCACTTCTACCATATTCTCTTCTTCCATTGTGCCTTGGTTCAATATTGGTGTTAATTTAATTATTGCATATCGTTAGAATATAATTCAAAATAAATCAGAAAATATTATCTAAATATTAATATCTAATTCTGAATAATAGTATTGATTCTAAAACTTTACAATGTAAATAACCTAGTTCACATTCACAAAACAAACCCTAGATTTCTATCGAATTAATTTAACTGTTGATTTAAAAATTTAAGAAATTGTAACAATTTGCCACAATGTGCTAGTTCAGATTCATTTAACTGTGCAATATTTTCTTTTCTTTAAAATTAGTGCCACAATAAAAAAAACCAAAGAATTCAACCTTTAATGTCCATGGATTTCGGGTGAGGTGGAGGAGGTATAAAAGGAGGCGGTGCTGTCCATTTCATTCGCAAAAATTTCAGTAAATTCACAAAATTTAAACTAATTTTTACAAATAAATGTCTGATATGTGTATTACTTAACTAATAATACAATGTATTTATACAATGCTTTGATGAAGTTATTAAAGTCATTTATTGAATATTTAAAAATTGAGTAAGATATTAAACCTTGATTTGTTTCGATGTGAGGCTCCAAATCTGTTGGTTCATTGAGATCTGGGATCTGTTGGTTTGTCTCAAAAACAGTATTTGTTGAGGACTACAGAACAGAGAAATCTAATGAATACTTCAGTTGTTTGACAATCAATTGAAGCCCACCTTTGGTTCGTTTTCATCGCCACTGAGAAAGCCTTCGATATAATCCCCACTTCCCAGCTCTTGATAGGCCTTCAATTATACATTCAATCATTATTTATATTCATTTTAAATCAAAATAACATAATTGACTAAACAATAGGAATCCAACTTAAGGGGGTTTGAGTAAGGTAAAATAAAATATTTTAAGTGTCAAATCTTTTTTTCCACCATGTTCAGGATGACAACTAAATTACCCTCCCCCTCCCCACACACATCTAATTTACATGGTGTGAACTCAAGTAAATTAGATTTTTTGTTAACAATTAGTTTAAATTAAGTTCGATTAACTAAAAATGGTGGACAACATAGAAGAATTTTGGGAAAAATAAACGTTGAGATAAAGCAACAAGCAAAATCGAGCCCACCTTCTGTCCTCTACAATTTTGCCTTGCAATTTTTAACTAATCTCAAGAGTTTTGTCCCAAATTTCATGGAGTATACCCTTATGTGATGACTCATTGTAAACAAAAAAATGATCAAAAAATAGACACAGACTCTAATAAGTAGAGTTTGATTCAATGTGAGGGGAAATTTTAGTTATCAAAACACTCAAGGTGAACAAATTAAACTCAATGTTCTATACTCAAAGGAACTAAAATTTCTCAAAGTTTGGATTTTTTGTCTTTTCTTTATTAATTTGAGAATCATTTCTTAAATAAACCTTGTATATTTATAGCACAATTAAAATAATTGTCATTTCTATAAATGACAACAGAAATCTTGCAACTTATTTAAGCTTAAAATGAAAAGACATTTATGTTTTTGTTAATTAATTGATTTTCTGATCCATTGTTTTGAAATAAGTCTTAAATGAAGAAACAAAAGCCTAATGACCGCAAATATATCACAATTCTGGTCACATATAGATTAGGAGCGAAGACTGAATGGACGCCCTTTGGCTTTGAAGTGAGTCTCAATGTGAGGGCCAGTATTCCCAAAAGGCAACTAATCTATTGCTATGGCTATGGTTAGGGGAGAGTTGAGCTCAAAAGATACGATACAAAACTGATGTGAAGATCGAAATTAAATTCAACTCATGTTCTGTTCGACACCTCTCATAGAATTGCAATATTTGTTGTCTTCAAAAGAATTATTGAAAATTTTGGGTCCATTTGAATGTAATATAATATGAGATGCTTTGAAAATATGACTTCTTATCGATTAGAATATTTTGTTAAAAGTTTTTGGTTTCGTCCGTTCCGTTGAGTTAGAAATTAGAATAAGTTGTGATAGGATTGAGTCAACACTTTGTCTGTCTCTCCAGAATAACAACTGATTAGTTGGGAAGACGTGATCTGAATTAAAACAACATTTCATTAAGTCTTTGCGACTCAATGTTGGCAACGATCTCACGTATGACTGCTCTTTCACTCACTCAGGACTCTCTCCGACTCTGACTTTAGGCTCTCATCGACTGATTGAATGTCTTATATTTAGAAATAATTGTTTAGTGAAAGCAACTGACGAATAAAAGTCGATAAATAAATTTGATTTGGACCTTGCTTCTATTTGGTCTCCTATTTCTTTCCAAATAATTCTACTATTTTCAAAACTATCTCAAACATTCATTTCGTCTCATCTTTCGTTTAATTCAAACAAACAAAAGAAAAGCTCAAAAATGTAATAATTTTATGATAAAAAGAATGGATATATTGTTATATCATTTATAATACAGTATAATTCCCGAGTTGTTGATTCCCGTGCTGTTAGATTTCTCAGTTGTTAGGTAATTTTGGTTGTGTAGG
>JAQIWF010000674.1:0-16480 GCA_034694965.1 Ceratozetes gracilis
CTCTCTCTCTCCCTCTCCCAACCTGTGCTGAGGACTAGTTATCAGATGAACTCATAAACTAATTAATTGATTTGATTAAAGTTACCTCAATCATCATATGGAGAATCTTAAGTTTGGGGAATTGGTTTTGAGTACACCTCAGGAGTCAATCGAAAGTTTTGATCACAAATATTATTCGAGATTAAAACCGACTCTTTTTATGCTCCGCTTCTTAGGCGGACCCACCGGGTTATGGAGGCTTTACTCAGAGCCATCCAAAACAAAGAGAGCAATCACACAAATGGCTGCACTCTTGATGTTATTGATTCTTAATCTTGCAACAATTTTTGGCGGTTATGTCACTTCTATTAATATTATTCAAAACAAAATACCTGTCCGTCAAATCCTGTTGCATGTGTTCTATTGTTTTATTGACTTAACAGGAGTTGTGGGTAAGATTTAGCTTGTTATGTTTAAGTTATAGTTATTTGTTTAAATTGACCAGGTTTAGACATCTTATGGTGGAGAAGACAAGTATTGAGGAATTTGTTGAATTCAATGGATTTTGAGCCAAAATTGGAAGCAATAACTGATGAACGTGAAAGGCGAAAGGTCAAACGACATGGAAGAATTGCGTCCATCAAATTAATGATCATATTAATTTTATTTTCGTTGCATTCAACCTCCATTATAGTTAAATTTACTCGGTCACCTGGTCAGACTATTATCGAGTTATGTGTGGGGATAATACTCAATATTGTTTCAACAATTGATACCTTATTGTTTGGAGTAATCTTGTCCATTTATATCTCCTTTTCCTGGATATTTCTGCTTAAAGTTCAGAATATTGTCTTACCTATCAAAAATCATTTGATAATTGATGCCTACAATGGAGTAAATCCGGAGCCGAAGATCGCAAATCTAATAGAAATGTGGTTTAACTCATTCGCGATTCAAATTAAAACTTATGACAAAATATTTAACCAGTTCTCGGGCTTTGTTTACGTGATATTCTTGTGGGCAGTCTTTACAAATTCGGCTGATTTGGTCAAATCCTTTCTCGACGGCATATTGATTGACAACGAGATATTTATTGCATTGATAGAAGTTTTCTATATTATCCTATTGTTTTACACCCTTTCCTCTTTGTCTGCTGTGGAGCACAGTCTGAGAATACTTATTAAACTTCTCTATCGTTTGTCGCTTTCAATAAAATTCAATTTTATTTTAAGTGACAGACAAACGAATAAATTGAGTCAAAAAGTAAGAAATAAATAACTAAATGAACTTTAATTCAAAATAAGAATATATTGTGATTTCAGTTCAGACTATTGGCGGAAACCATCGAAAAAAGCGAACCGAGTCTTACCATCTTTGGATTAATTCATATCAATAGGGAACTGATTATAACAACAATTGGTTTTCTTACGATGTATACCCTTTTTATCTACAATATATCGGAAGGAAAACCTCAACATTTATTTGATTTTCTCAATCAAACTTCAAATATTACCAATTAAAATTCAAACCTATCTTGTATAAATTATATTATGTGTATTACAAAGACTTTTGCTAATAAAAATATTTTAATTATTATACTAAAATTATTTAAGAAACAATTTTTGTTTAGTAAATGTGAGCAAGATAATATTCTACATGCAACCGCAATTTAACCTTGAAAACTTTTATGCTGTCATAAGAATTAGCAGGTTATCTTTGGTTGGGGGGGGGGGGGGTAATTTGAATATTTGTTTGGTGCTACTAAATTCCTTATGACTCAATTAATTGATTCAATCAATTCGAGTGCCTTTTAAATAAATTAAAACAAAATCAAATAATGAGAACTCATTTCCATTAAGCACTTAATAAACTCTTTAGCTATTAATAGAAAGATTAAAATTCATTGAAATTATGTAAGGCTTGAAAAGAGTCAGTAATCAGTCATTAGTAAAGATGGATGGAATCAAAGTGAACACAATTAGTGGCAAAATTGATGAAATGAAAGTTTGCATCAAAACTAACCATAATTTTTATTTCATCCTAAAGCCGACCATATTTTGTTTGAGATTTTTTGGAGCACCGACTGGTTTATGGCGTCGAGAGTGCCAAGGGGCAAAAACATCATCACCATGTCGATTCATTGCAACGATAGCAGCTATGTTCATGCTAGTTTTGATAAATATGGGAGCTGTTGCAGACATAGTTTCCACTATGAGGTCCGTCTCGAACCCCAACCGTGAGTTTGATGACAATATGTACCTTTTCTACGCTCTGGGTCTCAACATTACTGGCGCTTTCGCTCTCGATATCCTTTGGTGGCGAAGAAAAATCCTGAGACAACTGTTAGAGAATATAGGTTTGAAACTATTTTATATGAGTTTTAAATGTAAGCAAGGTAAATAATTTACAGATTTTGAGCCAAAAATATGTGAAGGTTTTGACAATGAATGTCAAAAGTCAAACTCAAAGCTAATCCTAAAGAAAACCATCAGAATGTTTATATCAATGCTCTTCTTCGCGGTGTATACCATATATTCATTATATGACTCGACGACCAAGAGTAGAGTGGATTGGGTTGATATCGAATTTCATATGGAGAATATAATGATTGTCATTAGAAGTCTGTCTGTCATTGTGTTTGCATTAGTCCTCTCCTTCTATATCTCACTTTCCTGGATATTTCGACTGAAGGTTCTTCGAATAAATAACTTTTTAAAGAGACGTCTGATCGTTGAGGCAAAGAGAGGCCAAATTCCTGATGAGATTTATACCAAAGTGATAGAAGTCTGGTTTACAACTTATGTCACTTCGTTTAAAAAGTATGAACTCATATTCAGACAGATCGCAGGCCTTTTCTATTTGGTTCAGGTCTGGTCAGTCCTCGCTTTGGCCAAAGAGTGTATAACCACTGTATTGCACAACAAATGGGCTCAGAATCACGCAGAGAGGGATTTGGGCCACGAGTTTGTCTCTGTCTTATTGTTAGGCTATTTTCTATACTCGATATCTATTGTGGAGCACTATTTGATCAAATTGGTTAAACTGCTCTATCAAATGGCACTTACAGTCAGATTCATTTCTGACGACATCCGTTGCACTACTCTTAGCAAAAATGTAAGTAATTTTGAGATCAAATTATTTATAATTAAAATCACTTTCAGATCAAACTTATTGGCGATACTATCGATAAGACAGACCTAAACCTATCGGTGTTTGGATTGTTTCATATAAACAGACACCTGATTGTGTCGACCGCCAGCTTTCTTACCACTTATACCATTTTGATGTATGAGTTGTCCAGCGATAAGCACAGACCGCTTCTAATACATTAAATATTACACTCTAATCATGGTTAATTTACACTCTGATTAATAGTCTATTACTACATCAATGTAAATGTTATCAATATTTAAGAAATAGTCATTAATTCGGAGTTTTTTCATTTCATTGAAAATGTTACTCTTGTTAAAGTGTAGAAACCCGATAAGATAATTGATGATTGACAAATTAAATTTGTTGCTTGAGCATCTCTGATTCGAATCGGATATTAAGTATCAAAATAAATCAATTTTTGTAATAATTATCAAAATTCATTCAAACGTAAGAGTAATCTCTTGAAGTGAGTAAAAGGTTTTAAGAAAGAATTCAAAATTCAAATAACAACAAACAAATATCATGGTTAATTAGATATACAAAAGCTTTTCGAATAAACTTTTCCGAAAATTGCTATATCATAAATAGCAGGGAAAATTAATGCTTTCAATTAAATAGCTCTTTATATTATATTATAGATAGGTTAATTATATTAGAGATGAGCACAACTAACAAAATTAATTTGATGGTAATTTTTAAAAAAGTATTCAGTCACCTGACCTCCCATATTGTTGAGTATTTGTACATACATATGAATGTTTGTGTTAGAGGGCGTGGATCTTAGGATCCTGGAACTATGCACTCCACCCAATCACTCCCACACATACATACATATAAACACACAAACAGACAGAGAGAATCCGATGACCGAATACTTTCGTCATTAACTCCTCTTTAATCTCATAGTTAAGGTCCGGGGCCTTAACCACTCGACTAAAGAGTTGTCTCCGACTGGGGCTCGAACCCACAGCTTTGTGATTAAGGTCCGGCGTCTTAACCACTCGGCTGTGAGTCTTGCCTTAAAGTTATATCAGTTTACTCGTTATATATACTGCAAACACACAAATAAATTAAAAATTACAGTTTCTAGACTAAAACATTGCATTTTAACATGGCATATTATGGGTTAATCGCCCATCTTAAATTTTCTATTTCTTGGTTATTCTTTTTAAATAATTGATGGACAATTTTAGATAATTGAAAATCACAAATTCTTTCCTTAGAATTGCTACAGAATTCCAATTTACAAGTTTTACTCGAGTCTATCTATAGATAAAATGATAAGCTTTTTAAAAATTAGAGTATAAGTTCAAAATTAGTCTCACCTTGCTCATCCTTATTTTTATACAAAGATACTCGTTAAAACGCATCATCTATACAGGATTAATTTAGATTATAATGTAAGCAAAATGTCCGTTGTTTGATATTTTTATGAAAATTTCTTTATCTTGACAATTTTTAAAGGTATAATGTGACAGGAGCTTACATTTCACAAGTCTTAAAGAAGGGTTTGCTAAATGGTAGACATAAATTTAACTAATCCAGACCTATCTAAAACCAAACCCCATCTAATCCATTACCACCATGTAAATTTTAAGCATTGGTTGAATAAAGTATTGACTCAATTAATACATTGTGACACAAAATAATTACCGAAACAATTAATTATTACTTTAAGCCCGCTTTGAAAAATTACTTATTTTAACAAGAATATACTGTCAACAAATAACTCAACGATATTGTTGACATTGTCAGATGAATCTCCTTGTTTATGGTGACAAACTAAGTAATGCTTAAATTTCTTATCATTTTTCCTCAAAGTTTTCTTTAATGCCTTCGAAAAAGTCTTGGAATTCCTCCTAATCTCTAGTATTTTGGAAAATCGATAATTTAAGACATATATTGTTTGCGAATAAATTTATACAAGAATTTCACTCCAGAAACGAGTCAAGTATTTAATAAAACTGATACTGACTTCAAGGTATCAGAAAATCAATGCTTATTTCGTCGACAAACTATCGAATCGCGAAATTCAATAAACTTTGAATTCATTCAGTTTTCAATCCATGAGTGAAATACGAGACAAGTTTTCAGACCTTTTCATCGCTTACTTTAAGTTATTTAATCGAAATATAATCTGAAGTCAAAGTCAAAGATTTCTATTATTTGCAATAAAAGCTATGAATAAAAAGGTAATAATAGAGTCCATAATTTTTTCAAATATATCAGTCATTTGTGAATTTCCTTTCGCTCTAAACTTTTTCATATCTCTTCCGAGAAATGCAATCACTTTCTGGCCATACATTCACATAGAGTTGTGTGGAATCAATATCTGTATAAAAACACACTTTACTCGTATTTCACTCCATTTCTTGTAATCAAACTCATAATTCAAACATTGAAATGTAGAAATTCATGGCAAATATATTTCATATATGAAAGAGATTTATGGCAGACCTTAAGTATGGTCTCGTATGGAATACTAACTCAGAGCAAAGAGTAGATGAAAAACCAGGAAATCCAAAGACAAGTCTGTAAATGATTGAAGAATAAAGAGCTCAAACATTAGACCAGACATTCGGCTTATTTTCAACTTATCATTCAATAGATTTATTCGTTTCCATTCACTAACATTGAATGAGAAATCCATATCTGGTTATATCGTCTACATTATCGAGGAGATTGTGGAGGATAATGAAAAGAAAGCAGCTAGAACATTTGTTACAACTATTTGCATAACATGAAAATTCTCATTTAAAGCGAAAATCTCCGCATTTTTCTAAATCCCATTTCTTTTATCTATCAGAAAATTGCATAAAAAAATGGGCGAAAATAAGAAGTTTTGTTTCTGATTGCGTGCAGTCTATCGATGAGATGTTTTTTGTTTGAATGAATGGTTAACTCAATTGTAATGTAGACATAGAGACCGTCATAAGTGTCACGTAAATCGAGTGTAGAGTACTTATGCTCTTCTCTTATGTAAAGCACTTGAATTCTGAACATTTGCTCGTTTTTCTTGTTAATAGTCTAGTAATTCAACTTCACTTCAATTGCTCGTTATTTTAATCAATTTAATTAACGCTTTGAAAAGACTCTGATTTTTGTCTTATCTCTTTCCAAACCTAATTAAACGAAAGCTAAGTTTTGAATGCTTTCCGCTATAAATCTGACAAAACTCTTAACATTTTATTCACTAAAAGTTTGTCATTAAAGGTAAATAACAAGCATTACATTAGTATCTCATTTCAAGTACTTAGAAACTGTTCATTACTTTAATAGGAAAAATTTGAATAACAGATTCTATGCTAATAGCTTCAATATAAGCATGCTGAATTAGACGCAATTTGCAAACTATTGGATTATTTCCATTTTATTCTGTGTGATATTAAGAGGATTTTTTTTCCAAAAAAGTGACAAAAATGCACTTTTCTTGGAATTCTTCCGAATCTAAGTCTTTGTCTCTCAGATTATTAACGGCTTTTCATTTGTAACATATCAGTGCTGTTACTGAATGTCTCAAAATTGACGACTATTTCACTTTCAAAGTGTATTCAATGAATTTGTCACAAACTAAGCCATAATAAGTTGAAGAATAAGATGATTTGCGAATATTTCATTCTGTGCTGCACTTGACATTCATTACTGAATGCGAATAAATAGCGAATTGTTGGCGACTATTATCGCCAACACTTTATTGCTATTATATTCTGTGTAACACTTTTTTTGATGAATGTGTGCGAAAAGCGTCGAAATCTTTGCCATCTTTTCCTGCAAAACATCAGCGAATATTCATTGAAACGAATTGCTATTCTGTCTTATTCTGTGCTATTCTCTACATTAATTCATAACCCAAATGGCTTATCAATGAACGGTTAGCACAGACTTTCACATAACATAACATTTTTATCTGACGGAAAAGCCATTAGACTGTCACTGAATTAGTGCCTCAAAATGTTTTAGCCTTCAGTCAGAGGCTGTGCTCTCACTCTTATCATCGCTTTATTTATTGACAATAATGTACTACTGATTCCGTAATTATCGACTCTATCTCTGCTATTAATTGGCCCATAAGTCTAGTAATAATACTCTCTGTCCGAAAGGACTACATTACCATTCATTTGGCTGCCATTGTTTTAGGGGTTATCCCAATAATCGCTTCTCAGAACTCTCCCTAAAAATAATTCATTCAAATGACTCATTGAACGAAAAATCGATACTTTTTTTCTTGTTTTTGATTTAATGGAACTAAATATTTACAAACTTTGAGATTCTGTGCTATTCTGTGCTGAATAATTGTTAGCCATTCGGGCGTTCATTAAATGAATTGTTATTTTTGTGCTGTAATTCATGGCATACATTACCGAAGTATTGCAAGTATTTGAGCCGAAGATTTAGATCTAATCGAATGCTAATTCAATAGATCTAATGATGTGATGAAAAGATAGCTTACATTTCATTAGTCCCGCAATCCTTAGCACTCATCAAATCTAATTTCGACAACAAATTTTGATTTCTTCAATTTTTGAGCTAATGTTTTACTGCCAGAAGGGATAAATGTGAACTAGCTTCTTATTTAACAACAAAATACAAGCAATGATTTGAGTCCTATGTTGTAATCCCAGTCAACTTTGACTTAAAATGAGTTAATTTTGACATTTAATTATGTGATTGAGAATCAAAAATATTTTTGGCCCCTTTTCTGACCCCTTAAGGGGCAGCTCTTTATAATGAAGTCGAGTCGAGTACTTTTAGCAATGAATAACTTAATTGTAAGCCAAGGCTTAAATCCAATTCCTATTAAATGTTAAAACTTGGAGACGACTGGAATTCGTGAACAGATTCCTATAGAGTTGTGATCCTGTGCTCTGTGTATGTCTTACAACACAGAATATAAAGGAGATAACAGTGTTTTTGGTAATTTGCTTATCCATTGGCATAGAATCGCATCTTTTTATTCATCACTCGATATAATTAGAGCCAAGTATTGAACTAAAACTCATTACAACTAATGAATACTACAAACTAATTATCGCTACAAAATGTTGTTAAGAATAGGACTTTAATTCTGTGCCTCATTTCCTAACGGTTAGATGAATTTGTTGTCTGAATTATAACAAGATTAAAATGAAAATTCAATGCTCTTTAAAGTGTAAAATTATGTATGCAATTGTGATGGACTATATTGCGAATAAAGGCTCCCATTATTACTGACTTAACCCGAATATTCTGACAATTTATTATTCTTCTCTCACATGAAGTCAACTCCACGGCTCAGCACATAAGTCCTCTGTATTTGTAGTCATAAGTATATGGAAATCATTAAATCTTTTCAATTCATTGAACTTCGGTTAGAATTTTGTGATAAAGAATTGAAATATTTTAAGCATTTTTCTAATCCTATTTCGTTGCGAATTCTCAATACTCCAGTAGTTTATAAAAAGTTAATAGAATCTATCTCATATTCTTCATCTAGCTTGTAATTAGCAGATCAGACTTTAGAAAAATTTAATTAAATATTTACCGAAAGCCTTTCCACAAATGAACAAAAGAGACCTAAAATTTTAATTATTTCAGTTCATTAAACAAACAAATTGTTTTGTTAATCACAAACTTGTGTTTAATTTACATTTCGAGCGAATACTTAACTATTTGTCCATTTGTGAGACAAAATTCATTAAATGGTTTTTAATATACGAATTATTAAAATTCCAAAATTGCATCATGGTAGACTAAATGGATATTAAGGCAAAGCTCTATATTTCTCTATATTTCTCTATATTATTCTCATGTGTTTTAAATAATTTTAATTAATAAAAATTCTAATGAATTAATGCTTAATTTTGGATCAATTATTCAAAACTACTGAAAATTTATTCGAAAAGAGAATAAATATTCGATTAGAAAAGTCCAAGATAAATGATCTAGGAAGCTATCTAGCATAATCACACTGTGCACGTTCATTTCTCATTGTTTTGTCACTTATTAGTCACCATTCCTTATATCAACGTCTAATGGATTGAAATATTATTTTGTCAGACATTTGTTGGGATGAAAATTGAATTCTCAATACATCGCAGAACTAAAAGCCTAAAAGAGTTGCTATAATTGAGAAAATAGTGTATTATAGCCAACACTGAAGGCAGACATAAATAATAATTAGAAGAAAGCATTTCTTATGAGGTCTTATTTTGTTTTCATTTTGTCTTCTTTTGTTTTAGTAACCATTCCTTAGATGTGCACTTTAAGAGAGATAGTGGGGGAACACCAGGTTTTCACTCACAATCTGTCGATAGGAAAGATGCGTTCCGTCGCAAACCAGGGTTCAACCTCTTTGAAAGACTACGTATCAACAAACAGGACAAGATTGCAGCCAATGTCCAGCAACACATCAGAGCGATTCGTGCGGCCGAAGCACTGGACAGACAGACCGGCAAAAATCGCCGTAAAAACAGTGAGTTCTTTAGTTTTACTCTACATTTCATAACTACTTTTATAGGATTTGATAGTGGATTACAGTAATTGAAAACTACTTTATTTCTAACATTCATTAAAATCAATGCACTTAAAGATAGAATAGTTTTGCGAATAAATGGTAAAAACCATTGAATTGAAAGCGATTTCTGTTTTTTCCAACGTTTGGCTAACAATCATAATAATAGGCTATTAATGAAGAAAAACATCTGAAGAACTGCCTCTTATTGTTCTGTTCTCTTAATCCTACTCTTATTCCACATTAAGGCTCAAAACTGGTGCCACAGCGAAGTTCAAGCAGTGGTGAGGAGGAAACGGGAAACTCAGACGCTCGTAAGATGCGATTAGTGGCAATGTTGAGACAGGCCTATGGCAACGACATCGAACGGGTGCCCGGCTTTATCGAGTTCGCTGAGAGCGCCAAAATTGACTCCAGACGCACATATGTGGACGCGTCCGCACAAACATCCTATGATCTGCTCGAGACGTGGTTTCCAGCCCTCACCAAACGTATCGCAGAAACAGAGAAATTGCAGAACTCCTCAGATCTCGACGAAGACATGCCATCTGTGGTGAAACCCAACCAAAAGTTCAGTCAATCAAAGTTTAGCCAAAATCAATATCACAAACATTTAGGTATTTATACTTTTCTTTTATACATTTCCATAAAAAACAGCATAAATTTGTTTCTAGTTTTTGAATATAAATTATTTATTAATTCCTTTGTTTCAACAAAATATTCTTGGAATCAGAAAATAGTCAGAATTTAGTTTTTAATGTATTCACAGAATCTTTAATCAGTTGTTTAAAGTAAACGAAAATCTTTTTCTTCCGGAATTAATGATTGAAACAAATGGTGAATACATTTTAATGATATATTCGCACATTTGGGCTCAGTTTTCATATGAAAAGCACTTTTTGCACAATTTTAATGACATTCAGTAATTCTGAGTGACATCAACAGAACTGAACCGAATTTTTCTTAACAACACTTAAGTATTTGATTCCTTTATTTTAATATTCATTAAGAGAATAGAAGACTCAGAGAGTAATAGTCTCTGGAATTAAGACCTTAATAACTTAGAAGATTATAAATTGGATTTTTATTAAATTATTTTCTTTTTGTTACCCATTATTCAATTCTTGGCTTTTTTTGCGAATATTTGGCGTAATATTTATGTCGTGTTCCGAATATACATTTGAACAGTGAATCTAATGATATGATAGCCATACATATGCTGTGCTCTTCTCGTTCGCAGTCATTAATCATTGAGTGAATGAAACAGTTTTGTAATCATTTGAATATTAGAAGTGATGACATAATTCTTGGCTTTGAGGGAAAGTTATGCCGTCTTATGATTATATTTAATGGAGAGCTCATATTGACAGCTAAGAATCGATTGTCTCTTTAGTTTTGAGATGTACTGCCGATAGCTCAGAACCAATTATTTTGTCATAGGTTTGAGTGGTCGCTCCTCTCCTCGCCGTTCACCTCAGGCTTCCATTAATCACGGTTTTGATGAGGAAAATAGCGAAGACTTGGAGCTCAAAGAAAGGGAAAGGTTTGCATTGAGAACGAGTTCGCCCTCCACTTCCGACACTAAGAATGGGAGCAATCGTTTGGAAATGGAGTACATTATGAGAACCCTTAATGATAGAGACAAAAACGAGTTGAGAGATATGTCCTTCACAACTAACAACCGGGACATCTCTCAGTGCAGGCATCGGATCAGTGCTGACAATATAAAAACTGCACCAAATAGTCATAACACTCAGACATCCTCTCCTAAGAACAGTCACAAACCAGTGAACAAGACTATGTCCAGTGAAGAAAGTCTATTATCAGGTACCGGCTCTCTAGTGATAGAAGAGAGTGCCAGCAGTGGTGGAGAGTCAAGCCCTGGTTCGGGTATCTACAAAAACATAATCATTAATTTGGGGGGTTTGGCACCGCCTGACTATAACGACTTATCTCAAGAGTTAGCCACCGATCCTACAGATCGACAACAACTCTCTTTAGCCACAAAAGTCAATAACATTGACACCACAGACAAGACTTCCTCAAAAAGTCCAGACATCAGAACAAAGAAGTTTTGAAAATTAGGCTATTTTTGTGAACTCATTATTAATAACATTACATAACAGTGTTATCATCTCCAAGAGCTTTGACATTAACACCTGAAAGTGCCGTCACTTCACTCGTCAGTCACACCATTAGTTGCAGACTATCTGACAGTTGTATTAAAATTCATAAACAGTTATAATATAATTGCAATTCTAATGAGAATGAGTTCGTTGTCTATTCGTTAAAAATTTTGAACCAAATCTCAAATGAATTCTTTCTTTGATTCAGACATTAATTACAATATTGTGAAGAGATTTTCATTTTCTCCAAAGAATTTAGTTTATTGTATGAATCTCACGACTGAAACCAAAATGATTTCATTTCAAACTTTTAGTGCAATACTCAAGAAATTACAGAATTTGTTGCGATTTAATACAGAAATTTTATTTAAAAAGTTTTTATGTACTTTTCGTGGACTGGCTTTCAATGTAAACACATCTCAAGCAGTGGACGAAATTTCGAGTAAAACACATCAAAATTGTTTGTATATTACATAAATTGGTGGAAATTATAGCCATTTATATTGAAATCAGTGCAACATTTGCTCAAAACAGTGAATAAAATTCAAATATTCGCTGTATTTTCATAATTGATCGACGAATGCGAATCTCATTACAAACGATAAGAAATAACAGAGAAAAACAAACAGAATCTGAGATGAAATGTAACGAAAAAACTGAGTCAACACTCAGTCAATGATCAGAAGGAAAAAAATGGTAAATGATTTGCACCCA
Organism: Ceratozetes gracilis; assembly: GCA_034694965.1. NCBI lineage: Eukaryota > Metazoa > Arthropoda > Arachnida > Sarcoptiformes > Ceratozetidae > Ceratozetes > Ceratozetes gracilis. Next base: position 12,463 of record JAQIWF010000674.1, read on the forward strand.
AAAGGCATTGAATGAGAGGACAGATAGTATAAGAAATTACGGGCAAAAGTCAACAAATATCACGTTTCTTACCATAAGAGTGTCTCCAGAAACACAGGGAATGGGAAAAAGTCTATTGTATTGATCGCATACATACCAGTGCTCTCATCTGTCTCTGTTGTGGGTCTCGCTCTTCGCAGTCATCACTGGGTTCTCACAGTTCTCTTCCTTTTATTGATTTGTCATTTACAGCAAGGATTGAAATGATACCAATGATAGCAGTCTTTCATTCTTTGGTTTTACACTATTTTCATCGACGAGCCATACATACGATGAGCTCAAACAACAGCTATAAGAATAAGAAATGGATCCGTTTCTCCTCCGCTCTTACTCTTCATTCTTGCGTTGAATTTATTTTTGCTTTGACTCTAAACTACAGAACCGATTGTTTTCAATGCTAACAGAGATGTGAAGAAAAAATACAATAAAAGCCAATATCGATATCATTGCATAAGAGAAATGTGTTTAACACCAGATTCTTATGTAAAGAATCAAATTTAAGGATTGTTTGAAAAAAGTGAAAGAATTCTTGAATTATAATAATTTTGTTGAAATGAAAATTTTATCATTAAATTCAACGCTTTCTTCAAACAACAAATGACTTTTGAAATGTTAGGCATATGTTTAAGAAATATTTGATTTCAACACAAATTGATGTAAATATTGTTTATCGGATAAAATTCTAAGAAATTTTAAAAACTAAGTCAAGAATTTTATAATATATTATCAAAATCTTGTTCAGCTGTTCTAGGCTTTAGATAAAATACCGAAATGGAGATCTCAATCTCCCTGATCATTGTTTTTGGAATTTTTATTGAAATTTTATTGTTTTTTGTAAATTTTATTATGAAACTATAATGTTATCTTGTTTAAATATTGAATTTGACAGAAGACGCACACAAATGTCTACTCCTTCCCTATCATGTGTTCAGTCAATGTTTAATATATGAAAAATCTAATAAAAAGTTTTATTATTAAATCCTAATCAATGATCTGACTCTTAGATACCGGTACCATCACCAGGGTAAGTCAAAGTTCTATTAATTCTATTTTCAAGAATACTTGATCCATTCAAGTGAGTAAATTGAAAATTCAAACGCTATTTTCTATACCCTTTCAACAAAAATCAATAGTGTTGTTATCTTTCAAATATTACCCTGGGAGAACTGGTGAAAGTGCTTTGAAATGCAAAGAAATAGAATCTTACCAAAGCATAAGACTTCGGAAATTTGATCAGAAGCTCCGAAGTCATTCAATTTGGTTGACGTCAAAGACCTTATTTGAATGGCTTTGCATTAGACTTATGTATTGAACTTTATTGGAGATATGAAAAGTTGAGCCCAATTCACATCATTCACATCAATCACTCAACACTTGCTTTGTATAACTCAAAGTCGAGGAACTCTTTGATCTCTCATATCATTGAATCTAATCCTTAATTGCAATCAATTATTGGGAATAAAGTCTGTTTCAGAAATGATCTCATCTTTCGGTCACACATGAGGTGTGAAAATGAGAAAGTAGTGACCGGAACGTAATATCTTCTATTAATCAACTAAATGACCACAAATTGAGATTAAAGGCATAGAATATTCCACTTAAATGATGTGTTCTTTAATGGAGGGCACACCTCACAAATTGATAGTATGTTCAATGTGTTTGCAAAGTTCACTCGAAAGTGTTGCACAGTTTGTCATTGAATTTTGAAAACGTGTCCAGGTGTAATCTCAAGTCTTGTTATTGTCCTCATTATAGCAGTGCTAACCCAGAATTTATTGATTTGATCCAGTTTTTAGATATTTATTTATTTTAACAAATAATTTATGCAAAAATACTTTGAAAATGTTCCCCAAATTGAGTCAATCAATTGTAAGTATGTTTTATTCGTTTTCAATGTTTTGTGTAATACTGGGATGAGTTAAGGGGGAGTTAAGGGGATCAACCAATATCCCCTGTTTTGGAGCAAAAACTTAACATTACATCTAATAACAAGGCTATCGAACCAATTTGGATAAACCCTCCCTGATCGGTTTGTGGACGTCTAGCATGCTCACTCCTGAAGTATTTAAGGACAGAATAATACAATTTCCAAACGATTAGATTTTTTCCTGATAATCATAAAAAAGGTGATAATATTATGAAAACGTGACCTAAAACTTGTGTAAAACAGCGATTGTTTTCTACTTATTTCGAGTTAATGTCAATACTTCGATGACAGCAATAACTAATACCAACTCTACTTCAGAGGAATGTGACGTTCGTGACAACTCTCAATAAAAACAAAAGTTTCCCTTTTATTATTGTACCCTGTTCATCTTCTCAGTCTTCACTTTACATAAAATCTCTCTCTCTCTCCCTCTCTCTCTCTCTCTCTCTCTCTCTCTCTCTCTTTCTCTCTCTCTCTCTGCAGAGAATTAATCAAAACATTAGAAAACATAAGGAATACCACAAAAGAGAAAGCCTTTGAAATCCGGGCAAACATTTATTTAATGGCAAAACAAATATAATTTTTCCACTTTTTTGTCTAATGTTTCCTCTTTTGATATATTTTGAAACAAAGCTCTACTTCTCCGACACATAATTCATATTAAATGTCATGTCTTTATGACTTAAAACAATATTGATCATGCACATATGTTGACTTAGATCCTTTTGATGACTAGAGCTGAAGTATGCCTTTCCTGTAGGCTCTGAACTAGGAACAATATACTTGTAATATTAGATTCTATTCACGAAACGGAGTCTTTAAAATTGTATTTCATATGACAGCGATTTGAGATATTTTTTGAAATTGTGTTCAGAATATTGTTATTATTTTATTTGTTTTATTTTGTTTTGAGATTTTAGATATAAGGGTATAATCCAGGGATGGCTAAGGGGGGTCAGACCAAAATCCCTTGTCGGTAAAACTTTTAAAACCCACCTGTAAAAAAAATTAACAATACAGGTAAACCCCATTGTGATTCGGATATAAATACCCCCTAACAAGTAAGTATTATTTATTTTAGTTACACTATTGTAAGGTTTATATACTGTAATTGTTTCTGGATATTATTTTTAAATTACCTCTTATGTCATTAACAAATTTATGGGCAATGGCGAGAAATGGAAACATTTTGGTAAAAAACTAGGGGGAGTCAAGGGTACCAAAAGCTCATTGGTTTTGTATTACAATTTTCAAAATTTTGGGAAAAACATTAAAATTTTGAATAATTTTTCAGGAAAAATGTTATTTTTGGGGGCAAAAACCCAAATTTAGAGGGAAAAACGAAATTTTCGAGGAAAATTCCAAAAAAATTGATACATCGCTTCGCTCGCCAAAAATTACCTGCCTCACATTGCTCCGCAGGGGAGGGGGAGGGGGGGGGGTTATTTCTGTAATGTTAAAAAAAAATTTCGCCACAGGGGGATTTTGGTCTGGCCCCCTGGGGCAACCCTGAAAAATATATCTTTGTATTTAGTTGTGTTTATTATATAATTTGATCGAAAGTTTACTTTTACATGAAAAAACAAGAATGCTCAAGGATAATGGCATAATACTTGAAATTGACCTTTACCCAGAATTTAAAAAAAAAAATTTTGTTTGTTAATTTAAAATTTATTAAAGAGAAAAATTATATCTTAAATTAATTTGAGAATAACATGATAATTTTAAATAATTTTTTGATCAATATGTTCTAGTTATTATAACCGTTTTTAAATTAACCATTGTAATTTCCTTATTAACAGAATTATCTAAAAAACAAATGGCGGACCACATGAATCAGAGCAAAAGTGAATCATTCAGAAGAATCAAATTACTTTTCATAACAACCCTGGTCATCACCCTACTGTTTACAATATTAGCCCTGATCATTGCCTTGAGTACAGGACACGAACAATTGAGTCGTGCAGACAATGCCGAGACTGATATGGATGTGCGCCAAATGTACGCTACAATCAGACCAATACTCTCAGGACTTATCATATTCTGTGTGGC
>JAQIWF010000675.1:0-16480 GCA_034694965.1 Ceratozetes gracilis
ATTAAGGCTTTTAGTTAATTAACTCCTTTACGAAATATGAGTTAAATTATTTAACTTAAATAATTACCCCATAATCTCAACCAAACATTTAAACTTATCATGCACAATCTGATTATTATCAAAAGTAGATTCAATATTATTTAGTAATTAAATTACTTAATAGTCTTATATTAAGGATTCATTAATTTCTTTTAATTTGTTTTAAGTTTATTTAAAGGTAAAATGGTGAAAACACGTATATGAGATGCAAGATTCTTTGAACTTTACAGGTAAAGGGTTTTACCAACCGATAATCCTTTTTATACCCTTTCATGATTTGAAGGCATAAATCAAAAATAGATAATCCAATCATAAAATGGGCGAATATTTAGGTTTTAGTCTTTTATTGATCATAAAATCTCGGTTTTCAATACAAGACTTAAAGTATTGTATAGTTTCAGTGTTTACTTAAAGAATAAATATTTTCACAGATAGTCTTCACTGGCTTTACATACCATTAAACAGAATTTATCTGATATTACATTTTGAGGCCATAACTCATCATAAAAAAGTGAATTTTCTTTTGAATACAGAATATATTCTTTTAATAATAACCATTGAGTGAAAGCATCGCTTAATTAATGGATAATTAACGGCAAGAAACACAAAACGCACGCAAATGTATGCCTTAATAAGTATTAAATATATTGTTTGTTTAATTAAGATTTTGTTAAGAAGGGATACACTGAAAGGCAAAGTGATATCGAATATGCATTTGAATTCTCACCAGAGAATAGTTGAGTGGAAAGGCGTATAAAAAAGACACATTTTCTCTCTAAAACTCATGTCAAACAAGAAAATATATCGCAAGTGAGAGCTCAGGAATATTCTTCTAGAATTATACTCTTGGTATTTATGTAGGAAGTTATAATAAAATGATAAGTTGTTAGGGCATACAGTGTCTGCCCTGAGCCAAGTCCTGATAGACTGAGATCACAAGCGAGAAGAGATAAAAAGAGCAAAAGAGTATTTAGAGATGAGATGAATGATTGGAATTACATAACTGTCGATATTTATACACATCTATACATAGAAGAGACAGACATTAATACTCTGTATAATATTATATCGATTTTATGCTCTCCTTTCGCTCTTTAATAGAAAAGAACATTAATTCGAGCGAATGTTTCTGTGGAGCTATGATTTTATCCGTCTCTCCCTCTCCCCTCCATTTATCTGAATAGATGTCTTCCCCCGCCATAACATATACATACATATTATTATACATCACATATAAAAATGAAAAAATCATTAATGCTCTCCAACTGAACGTAACGATAGCTCGAGTCTATGCTTGAGAAACAATGATCAGGGGTCGGAAGTAGGGTCACCAAGGTCGAATAGTGCTAACAACAACGGGAAGTGATTAGAGAAGGTTTTATTGACGGAATCTTTAGTGGAGTCATCCCTTAATTCAATTATAACTTTGACAAATATATTTGAGCAATTCACTTCAGTTGTAGCTAGATTAATTTTCATTACTGGTGATTACCACCAGTCATAATGACATACATGTCGACCCCAGACTGAAGGCAGTACTCAAATCAGGGTATGGATGAGGTATGAGATAAATGCAGAGCACTTTATATGGTCTACAACTGGCACAGTATTAGTGCCCAGAGAGAGAAGTGCTCTACTTTTGCCATCGTTTGCTAAATGTGTTTGTCTTCTTGTGTGAGAGGAGAGACACCAAATAGACTCTCACTTTGAGTTTTCATTCCTCTCTGTTTCAGACATTCGGAAGAGTTTTTCTTTATTTCAATGATTATATGCTGTTTTGGGCACACAGTCCTCAAATCTCATTCATAGGGTCAGGGCTAGGAGTGAGTGCATTCATACAATGGACTGGACTCTAATCGTAATAATACAGTAATTATATTGTGATGTCTAACGCATACTGTTTTCATAGCTCTTCTCTCCATCTGCTCTGACTCTCGCTATCGGTCTCTGCTTTCCTTCATTTCCTTTGAAAGTGAAAAATAATAACGAAATGGCATTCAATGAATAAAACAAAATAAAAGTGTTTTTATTCCTGCAAAGCATCCAAAGCCGGCTGTGTTTCCAAATTATAGCTTTGATTTCACTATTTTTTTTGTCTCGAAATTCAAATCAGAAAAACACGAAAATATTTATTTCATCTCTAAATCTGAATATTTGTGTTGCTTTCAGTTGGATATTAAGATATTTCATTTGGTATTTGTCTGTGCATTCATTCTGTGCTTTGACTATAAGTGTCAAACGGATAGACATATAAATAAATAAATCGTTGTTCATAACGGTAAATGTGCTAGATTAAAATCAGACTGACTTATATGATAGAAGAGCTGCAAATCAGAGGAAAAAACGAGTAAAAGTCTGACAAAATAGAGGAAAAAGAGAAGTATTTCATTAAAACAGAGTCTAATGTCTCGTCTGATTTGGACAAAAGAAATTGTGTTGAATTAGGGATAGAATGGGAGTCACAGCAAAGTCTACATAATTGCAGTCTCTCTCTCTCCCCGCGTGAGTCAACTCTCGTCGGAAGAAGTACTTTGTTTATTGGCCGTCAGTGTTCACGATTGAGCTCAAGCCTGAGAGCTCACACAACTGAATGACTGTTTTTGTGGCATAGACTGCACTCCAACTTTTCATTTGGTCGTCTGAGGCACAGAGCATATGGCATTTTAGCGGCAATTTTGCTACGAGGGACTCATCAGTCAGTTGGCTGTTCTCATATTTAGTCCATTTATTATTGAGCTTATTTAGCTTGAAGAGCTAACGGTGCTCTACCAGTGCCCAAACGGATACCATTTTATGAGTTATCATAATCACTGACATAAAGAAGAAGACGAAAGAAAGGAATATAATGTTTATGAGACACAGTGTTAGACATTCATTGACCGAATGCACTGCTAAAGGGTGTCCTAAATAGTGGCCATACATATGAATAAAGTTAATGTAAGTTCACTTCAAGTCTCAATTACTTTCTCCATATTATATACAATATTTCCATTTATGTCTTGAGTTTAATACAATCTTGGAATTCATTTTTATCCCTTTTCTTGTCTTCTATTTGTCTGTCGATTATAATAAACAAGCGTTTAATATAAAGGAGCACAGAATGAAGTGAATGCTGTTCTACACATTCTGTATATGTATTTCCATTTGAGCCCAGAAATTGAAAAAATTTATTCAACAGAATCTGATTTTCTTTGCTTTTATTCCTTTAAATTGATTTGTGTTTTTGTGAACTTCTTTTGTTGCTTTTCATGTGTTATGCAAAAAACAGATTTCTGTGTTTGAACTTCAATTATGAATGAATTGTGGAAATAATAAAAACCAAATTGAAATCTGAGAGCATTTCTTTGAGTCAAATATGTTTGAAAACCAATGGAATGAGAATTCAAATAAAAGTGAAAAATGAATACAAATAATGCAAATAAAGTCGAAAATCTTGTGGTTTTGAAAAATTATTTCTGAACCGGAATTTGAATGAATTAAAGATTGTATTTCCAAATGAAATATTCAGTCAATTGAAAGACACGAAAAGCAAAACGAGTCATGTCTTCAGCTCTCAGTAAACACAAAATATTCAGAAAGAGAATTCTTAATAAGTTTTTAAGCCGATGGTAACCAATGGGGAGATATTCACAATATGTCTTTGTCTTAACTTGATAAAATGTAATTGGTGATCTAAGAAGGCCTGCTGATGCCCTTTCCTTAGTAATTATTGTGTTCTCTAACAATAGTCGCACATTGAATGACAAATAGCAATGACTTCTCTATAATACAAATCGGATGAAAATTCATGATTTAATTTTGGGCTACTTTTGCCAAAAGAGAAAAATACGTGAAATAAAAGTCAATTTTTTTCTCAAAATCGACAGAAAAGTATAAAATAAAATAATAATAGAAAGAATTGAAACAAATATAACTTTTTGCTTGAAGTGTGACTTTTGAACAGAATTTGTAGTGCAGTGAAGAGCACTGTTAGGAATGGTATATATTTTATTAAATTATTCCTCTTTTCATTGATAGCTAAAGTCTAGCATTCATTCAGTCTTTTCATTCACTTAATGTTACTCTAAAAGAGTGTGTATTTTATTTTAAGTGTATTTTTTCATGTATTAAAAGTCAATGTCTCGAAAGGTGCCAATAGACCAGTGCTGTGCACTTATATAACCAGAGTGTAATTCACTGCTAACTCAATAATCCCAGACGAGATTCAATGCTCTGTTGTATGCTGTGCTCAGCCTCCACTTGCAAGTGGAGCAAAGCAGGCAGAAGTTAGGCAAAAATTCACTTGAGCTGAACTGAGTCTATCCTTTGAATAAATAAGATTTATTGATCACAACCAGAGATCGACTTTTGTTGAGGGAAAGCGCACTCAGTATTTGCCACTCATTTATTATTTAATGACGTTCTCCTCTACTGTTTCTCCTCTCAATTATTTATTTATTTAATTAATTTACATCAGAAATAAATATGAATTCGTATATCAAATCTAATACTCTCTGAACATATGCTATGATTTTGGGCCTATTTTCTGCTTATAATTAATTGAACTTTTGCTGCGCTGTAAATACATTTTATATTTATATTTTTGCGTTGTATTAATTGAAAAGTACACTTTAAACTAGGTCGTTAATCATTAATTAGATGGATATCTTGTTTTGTCTCATAATTTATTATGCAAAATTAACAATTCTCTTGGTAAAAATTGGAGCATGAATTCTTGGAATAGCATTCACCGCCAATTCCGATCATGGCATTAATTTAAAACTTGTGTTTGATTCAGAATATTTTAAAATAAATGAGCAATGAAAATTTAGTGAATGGTACATTTCAAAGGAATAATTTCTGAATCGCAAATCATGTATTTGTGAATACATTTGTTTATAATATTTGTGAATATCATGTAAAGTTTGGATGAATTCCGATCCATTTGACTATAAAAATATGAAAAACTATTTATTCGCTCAAAAATTTCCATACTTTAGCGTCAAATTTATTATGTCATAAAACGTATGCATTTCTCCCAATTTATTCTTTCAACAAATCCTTTTTGATTCAACTCATCTATTTATTTACTTTTATATTATTATATCGGCAATAGTTAATGATGTGATCTGACCTCGATATGAATGGCTGAATATGACAATAGTTAATGTGTGAGAGAGAAGAATATTCTCTAATTTATCAGCAAATAATGGATCAGAAGTTTTCTGCAACAGAATTAATATCCTAAATAACTATACTTTTGGCTCAAAAAAATTTATTAATAGATTATCGGATTTAAGTTACGCCCAAATATTTTTTGTCGCTCAGAATAGAGCACAGAATTTGTGGCCAAAAAGCAGAATTAAAATTCATTTTGCGTATAAACATATTATATTAATTTGTGGTTAAAAAAAGGCTGAAACAAAGGGTAGTCCAAAAGGAAATTCTGATTTTGAACGGAGAATACGTAAACAGACTGTCTCTATGTTTTTGAGCGCAAACATACAGAATATTCATTGACATGAGAGCACAGAATAACTAAATTGTAGTTTTATATGAGATTAGTTGAGACACACATTTGTGTTGTTGTCATCAGCAAAAAGTACAGCAAAAGTGAAAGAATAAAATTATTGCATAGAATATGAACACAATTGACTGTAATATAAAACTTAAACAAAAAATTACATTTTGGTGTCATTTTTGAGCCAATTTTCTCTCTTGAATACAATATTACAAAAAAGGCAGACAATAGTTGGTGTATGAGCTGAACAACAAAATATCGATTTACAGCACAGAATAACCGAGCGATTGGTAGCAAAGGGAGGCATATGAGAGAAAAATGCATTTTTATATATTATATGTGAGACTTAAATTCCTTTCGACTCGTTTTATGTCGCGCTTTGGTTTTATGACGATATGATTAGCCGTTTCTCGATATAAATTGCGGCACAAAATAACAATTTTGTTGTTTTTTGACAAAAACAAAACAATTCAGATATGATTACAAACGTTTGCAGCGAACAGAAGCGACTAAATTGGTTTCGAGAGCTTATAATTTATTTCAATAAAAGTCGCGGAAACATCAATGAATATACTGACAAAAATAAACTTGATCGAATTTCAAATGTCTTTTCCCTGAATCACATAACAGCAAAACTCAATTTATTATTGCCCTTGTTAATGTGATCTGTAAGGAATAGCATTTTATCCATAATCATGTCAGACATTAAAATAGACCGAAGTTGTAATAATCAAGGCAAATTGATAACCAAATGCAATATAAAAATGATTTCCATTGTTAAACAAATTGGATTCCAGTAATGAAAACATGAAAAGGCTATTATTATGATGACAAAGATGACCAAGATTAGACAGACTAATTGCTTTAAGGAGTGGTTAATTGGATTTTGAAGTGAATTCTCGTAATATTAATTCTTGTTGTCTATAATTGATCTAGTTTGAAGAACATGAAAGGTCAAATTGGTGCTAAATTAGAGTGCTCATATAGGACATTATGTTAGAGCATCATGGTAATTTCTGATTACAAGATAACAAGTTGAGAACTCAATCTAATAACACAAATTTTGCGCTAACATGAACTGATAGCGGAAAGCACTCCATTGGGGTATTCCTCTCATCATCTAATTGTGTTATCCCAGAAACATATGAACACAGATATAATGAAATGCAATGAAGTTTAAGGATTTTTCTCAACAAATTGAGTCCAAAAAGTGGTTTACAAATATTGAATGAACAGAAATAGTCAATTGATTACATGCTTTACATTGTTTTCAATGGGAATGAGTCGGCATTTAATCGATTTTTTCATTAATTCCAGTAATCGTTAGTAATGTTCAGCCGTTTAATAATTATTTGAATATTAATAAGCAATTTGTTATCTAATTAATAATACAAAAGACTAGAGCCGGAGTCAGAGTCCGGTCCCTCCTCTCCAGACTATAGAGGCCGACATTGAAATTGTTAATTAAAATCATTATCTCCTCATCCGCTGCAAAATCTTGAGAATAATAGCCTTTCAATCGAGTGATTCCTCTTTTTTTTATGAAAGAAAACACATAATTTTGATGAGATTTTCATAAACTCTTAAACCTAATTATTGAACATTGGTTTTGATATAACATTTTTGTCTACCGTTCCACTCAAGTGAATGACATGACATAACACTTTACTCGACACATAAAACTATTGAATTTTTCACACACTCTTTGGCGCTAATATTTTGATAAGATTTTCACTCGACTCGACTCTTAAGCCTATTATCTCCGGAATTATAATTTGATTTTCTTTGTCGACGTATTTCCAAATATAGTATTTATCAGTTAAACACAGGTTTCAGATCATATACATCATAAAAAACGAATAAATCATTCAAAACATTGATTCTGTGCCCCAACGCCGGTCCTAAAAACTAATGTTTGTATTTGTATTTAAAAACAAATTAAATTACAGCCGAAGTGTCATATCGTGTATGCGATTAATCAAACGGTTATAAACGCGGGTTCGGTCCCATCGGAGCCGTTATTCTTCACACAAATAGTCATATAATAACAAAACTGTTAATTTGTTTACAGACTCTTCGCTCTAATATTTCAATGAAATTCAATTTATATTCTGATAGTTAATTTAAATTCTTAAAAATACAATACAAAGTGCTCTTAAATAAACACTACTTTTTTCTCCACATATTTGCCAACTGTTGGAGAAGCGAGACGTGAATTATTAAGGTTAGAATTTATGTTCTGCCTTGGTAATTGCTTTAAAGAAAATATTAAAACATTATTTATTTTACGGGAATTTTAGAGAGAGTTATATAATAACGCGAATTATGTTTGAAATTTAATAAAAAAAAGATATGTTTTGTTTCGTTTGATAATTGAATAAATTTCTGGCAATTGTGTTGAAAGCGAGTATCAAATTGAGAAAAATCAGCACATTTTCTGAACAATTATTTTATAGCACAGAATAAAATGTGTTCAAAATTGATTGTAACAGAAATCGTGCCAATTGTAAAGCCTAATGGATGTGCTAATTGAGAATATCAGCACAGAATTGAATGTCACAACGAATTGGAGAACTAATTTCTCGATGAATTTGGTCTCAATTACCGGAAACTGAAGCCTTTTTTTAGCGTTTGCTCTGAATTTTTTGTTGACCGAAATGGTTGAGACGAAAGACATTTAGACATTTGCCTAACATTTGGTCATTCGATAGATGTGTTTATCGAATGTCTTCTTCATTGGCATCGAAAACATTTTCAAAACAAATAACAAATACCACAGCTTTCGAGAGCACAAACACCATATCCTGAGCACAGATTCAGACTAATGGACAGTAAAGGCTTAACTCTTAGAGTTTCCATGACTTCCGTGACAGCCATCACGAGTAGTCTCTCACTCTCTCTCTCACTCTCTCTCTCTCTCTCTCTCCCTCTCTCACTCTCTTCTCTCTTTCTCTCTCTCCCCTCTCTCTCTCACTCTCCTCTCTCTCTCTCCCCTCCTCTCTTGGTTGTCTCCTTCCCAACCCCTGCCTGTGCTTTACTTAATGGTTATTTGTGTGAAAAAACATTCATTTAATTCGATTTAAACACTTATTGTCTTAAAATATGCGATAAGAGAGACCCCCTATTCTAAGCGCTCAGTCTTTTAGTTATTCAGTCCTCTCCTCCGTTACGCATAATATTCGCCCGAAAGAACAAAAAGGGGTTCCAAAGAAAAATAACTGCCATTAATGTTAAGTAAAATAGTGATCAGTTATTGTTCTCTTCTCTCTATTCTCTCCCTTTTCCGCTTCAAATTTATTTTTTCAAATCATTAGAGAATTCATGGCTCGACTCACGAAACCACAGACACAGAAAGAGAGGCTATTATTGTAGTCCTTGTTTTGGTATTCACAGTACGACCCAAACTGTAAGCGCGGAACCAAAAGAAAGTATTGTATCCAAAGCTATATAAGTCATACATCATATTAAAGACTTTCGATAATATTTTTACGCATCGATTCCGCTCTAAAAAAATCTGCTCTCAACTCAACCCGAGGGACAGTCAAGAGTTTTAACCTCTCACTCACAAATGACTTGCCCTTGAAGCTTTGGCACAAACCAATTTGCCAGACACTTGAAAGTTGTCTTTTCCTTGAAAATTTTTATTAATTGAAAATAAGAGAGTATTCTTGAAAACTGCTCCGAGTGGTTTAGAACGGGTGCATTCTTAGGGTTCATCCCTGACTGCACTAACTGTAAGCCCATTTAAGGAAGTATAAGAAGTTGGAGTAGATTTACATCATATTTACTCTATATATTGGTTGATAAGACATCCACTGCTTTACACACTCTTAACATATTTCTCTCAAATATTCGTTTCACTTAAAATATTCGGTGAAAAAATATATCAGACTTACAATGAATTTAACCGCTCGTGAATGAAATATATGCTTTTGGTTAGACTTTTGGTAAATATCAGACTATTTGGTTATTTTTGCCATTTTTAAACTTCTTGTTTGCTTCTAAAGAATGTTTTTCTATTAATTTCTTTAGTTTTCAATTTTAATAATATATTGTTTAAACCCATTATAAACACAAACAATCTCTTCCAATGTTTGAACAAAATTAAGCACAAAATTAGTTGTAATCAAAATCTTTATTCAGTGTTTGTCTGAAAACAAAGTCATTTATTTAAAAACTCTTAACTTTATTGAAATTCTCGTTATAATCAAATTATTTTTATTGCTTTGAAAAGACATGAAAAGGACTTTAAGAAAGTCTATTGAATGCGAATAAAAGTTGGTCTCAAAGTTTTTGTAGCACTTCTTTAAGATGATGTTAGGACTGAGAATAATTGAAAATCAGATTCACTTATAGTTAACTGAAAAACATGAGTGAGTTGTGAAGAGTGGTATCACAAACACAATATCCTATTCACATAATGGGATGCTTTACATCTCATTTTATAAATTGTTAAATCCATGCCTCGACTATCGACTTATAGACGAATATCACGAGAGGAGAGAAAAATAAAATAAATAACATTTTTAGTGCTGTAGAGAAAGGGCAGCGAAAGAGGATGCCATCAAAAAACGTGATTATAGTCAATACCGAAAGAGTTTGTGCTTTTTTTTATCAAATAATCCGAAACATTCGGTATAAATGTTTAGTCAATTCCTTGGGTATATTCCTTCTATATATTTAGTGGAGAAATATTCTGTGCAGAAAACCTGAGTTGAAGTCTTTTGGCAAATACTCCATTACATTAACAAATAGCTCTTTCCTCTCATGTATTGATTTTTATCGATTTTCTTATTCAAAACAAACGAATTTTAATTTCTTTATTTATTATAATTTATTTGCAACTTATTTAACACAAAAAACAAATACAACAAACATCGATCAAAATTCATGTTTAGATAGCATTGAAAAGTCTTGTAGTCTATTACCAAAAGATTAAGTTATTATTCACCCGATGATTGAAAAGTAGACTTTCAGCCAATGAACGCTATTTGATAGAAATACTAAGAATATTAAGATTTTAAAAGTAAACCAGTCTTTGGTTTAACGATCATCTGATGAGAGATATTCTGATTCTGGTTTCTAAAAGATTCCTTTCAGCAAAAGACAGTTTACTAGAGCTCTATCAGAGAGTTAGTTCACATCAATCATCCGGTGGTGACAATGATTGCCAGTCTATCGGATTGGCTGTTGATATAAGAAAAACTATTTGAAAGTTTTTATGTAATTTTTTAGACTTTTAAAATCTGATCACAACATACAGTCTTAAACTCATAGATTCAGTGAACCCTTCAATGCGAACATCATTTGACATCAAATTTTGTATTTTTATAGATTTTGTCACATCTGTGGACAACCGGATTTGTGCTACTCTTCATTGCAACATAAGAGTAGCCAAGGGGTTATCCCCGTCATGCTTACATCTAATAGTGCATTGATCATTTTGAAGTTATTATCTGAAAGTTCATTGAATGATAAGAATTTTGATTTTAAGAATCAGAATTTTGTAAGTAATAAATAAACTGTGAATATGATCTATTTTATTTCCACTAAAAAGCTCATAATGACTTAATTGCGTTTTTAATCGATTTTCTAATAATTTTTTCATTGATTTTGTCTTAAAGATAAGATTTTATTGATCAAGAGCATCTAAAAATGTGAGCCCTGTCTGCGATGGCTTTCCACTATTAGGAATCTAAGAATTTTTCTTTTTTGTCGTAAATCGATGGCTTCCATACACTGAGTATTGACGACAAATATTATTATTTGAACCAAAAGATCAATTTCTGTGACTCAGGAGAAGGAAAGCGGATTTACCCCAAACCTAAAGAGTCGGAACAGAATTGGGTCTTATTTTGTGCAATGATTGCAAATGTTTTGCAATAGTATTTGTTTAGTCGTTTATGTCTTTAGTTATTATTTCTATTATTATCGTTCAGTAGTTTATCACAAAATGTTTGTTTGATTGCAAACTCATTTTGAAGACAAACCCAATGGAAAATTTTGGGCAGATTTATATCACTTTCTGTTCACTGACTATCAGTTTTTCTCTACTAATGCACAGCATCTCTGAGGGCATAACCAATTGATAGGACAGTACGACCTTTTGTATGCTCTCAAAATACATTTCTAATGTTATATTTGATTTGATTGCAAATGCAATCAAAGCTGTCGTTTGCCATAACTCTATAGTACTGTTAGAAGACTTATATAACGCTTTGTGTAAATATTTATAATAGTTTTGAGGTTTGATTTAAATAACTCGCAAAAAAAATATTGCTTTCATTAACCATATCATCTCATATTCTGTTTCCAATCTTGAGATGAGCTAGCTCATTACGGCATGCTTTTCTTCAGACATTATTTCCCATGAAGTAAATCTGAGGATATCTCTGGCACTCAACGCACCAGATGTTAACAGAGAGAAAAAATTATCCATTTATCCCATTAGCCATTTGACGTCAGTCCTGGTTATTTCAGCGACAAAGAAATTGCTCTGAATTTGCTCTGCCTTTTGGCCTTTCCTTTCGCTTCACAGATATATTTCTTTTTGAGTATAAATTGTGAGCAGAGATTCATAAGTCGTTGTCGTTATTGAGTCTTTCGATCCGATTGTTTCCGTTGCAATCAGGCGTATCATTAAGAATAGCACCGCATAAGTCACACTTTAACTGATGAACAGGTGCTGGCAATTGCGGATCTGGTCGCCTACTATGACGACCAGGTTTTGATGGATTGCATATCTCAACCGCATTTGTGGTATTTGTTGGGATCAGACATCGAATGTCTTTCAATTAAGAATACGTTCGTCGATGACAACAATGCGGTCAATATATGCTATCCATCACTCGATGCCAGTCCTTCACAATACACCAAATTGAATGCCAGTCTCTATTGAGATATAGATAACTATAATTAATTCAAATTTGAGTTTCCGCTGAGAATAAAGAGTGAAAATAATTTGAATATAATATGTTCTCAATTATTATAATTATTATAATATTTATTATCAATTTTTCTCAACGAAGACATTCCTGTCATGTCTTGTAAGACATTTTTAACTTTACTTCCTTCCACTTGAAAAGACAAAACAAGCATATTGTAAGTCATGTAATTTCAGCTACCAACTAATTCAATTTATATTGCATTATAAATTTCAAAGAGCACTGACATCTTGTTCATTTGAATGTCAAGTTCCCAAGGGCTTTTCTCCATGTGAAATGACATTTTTCATAAAATATTACACTTTCATGAAATTTATTTAATTGCTTAAGGATGATTGGCTTTACAAAAGTACCCAGATAGTCTTTTCATATAAATTACTTTGTAATAAATCGATAAATAATTTTCATAGTTTTTAATATTTTATAAGAACTTAAAACTCATTTCATATATCAGTTATTTATTAATTGAAATTTAATTGGGTTTAAAAATTGGTGTAAATTTTGAAAAGCTTTTAATTAACACTTAAAATGATCATGTATAATTATTAATTAGTAAATGTAGCAAGTTTAAAAGGCCATAACTGTTTGCTGACTAAAAATAGAAATCAAATGAGAAAACACTTTCTGTTGAATTAAAATCAATTTTGTGGACTCAGTTACGGCTCATTAAGAGAGGCATTGAAACTAATTTGAATTCAAAAGACAAACAAAAGGAAAGGACTATAAAATTCAATCTTAATTTCTGTTAAGATATCAAAGGAAAGGCAGTCTTTGACTCCAATGGAAATCGATTCTAGAAATTGATACACACTTTGCAAATATAGGGAAAGAATAGTCGGAGAGATAGAAAAGACTTGTCTTTTAAGAACAAACTCTGTCTCTAAACACAAAAGTAAAGAGAAAGTGAGTGAAAGACAACATATGTCTCACAAACGAAGAACAAAAGAGAAAAATTGTCACTAAATTGCATACAAAATAAAGTTGTTTAGTCGACTGCAAAGGAAAATATTCTCTTATTTTGCTCTATTTCTTATGGATTAGAGCACAGGTGACATGAATTCATATTTACTGAACGATCGGTAAGGTCACCGCTCACACCACACATAATCGGGATTAGAGACAGGACTTTGGGAACTGACAGCTCTTCCTCCTATTACTCCTCGTTTTCAGACACTTTCCATTGAATTTTTGGTTGACTTGTGTTAGAGTCAGAGCGCATGTTATGCATACATAGCACTGAATTCTAGTACTGAAATATGTCAGACCCGTAGCTCTGGCGATGGATCGGTGCAGAGCATCGCTATATCATCGACACAAACATAGCTACCATTAATAGTAAATGCAGAGCAGCGAGTGCTTGCCTGCACACCATCCACACACTGCTAGATAGTGCTCTAGTCATAAGCTCAGGCGTCTAATTCCCAAACAATCGAAGAATCAATTCGTGAGTATATGAAAGACAGACCAAAAGTGCTGCGAATATCATATACTGACTATTGGTTTCGCTTAAAGTATTTGTGTTTTGGATTAATTTTGTCATTCATTTCACTCAATATTTGTGTCGACCGACGACTATATTTCCACTCAATTCTCATAAATACTCAGCGATTCTGATATTGCAATAGATTTCTCTGTCATCAAAAAGTTTTGGGCAAAAGTTTTGCGCGAAAAAAGTGACATTAAGTTGAAAATTGTGTTTGAAATGCGAGAATTTTGTTGATATTTGCCATTTCTTACCAACAATTTGAGCCGAAATGAGATTTCATATTCAATTCACTCGCTTTTGAATACTCGAGAAAGTCATCAGAATTTCAATTTTGACTCTAATTTATTAAAATTTATGAATAGTTTGCGTTTAACTCATCTCTCAGTTTATTATTATTTTGTTTGTCTTCGATGTGAACCGAATGTGTGTCTAATCATCATAAACACAGTGTGAGAGACAGAGGGATGTCATTCATATGTGTTATCAGTTATGGAAATATTTGTTTTGAACTTTTCATAAATTTCATTCAAAATTCAAGTGTTTGGCGAATATCATAATAAACTCTTTTATGTCCTCTAAAGTGAAAAATAAATAAATTTACAGAATATTAATGAGAATATAATTAATGCAAAAATTATTACAAACAATAAATTTGTTTATCAAATATGTGTTAAACTGTTTGAGTGTTTACAAGACGAGTTTAATAAATTAATCCTGGTGGTGTGTGTGTCTCATAATAACATTAAAAAATAGATTATTTAATTCGCGATCCCTTTTGACAAACAATTTGAATAAGTCTTACCATAATTTTCTTGTCTTTATCGCTGAGTCCCTCATATTTGCATCAAATAGAGCCGGAATAGTCTGAAAAAGGCATATACTCTGTATTCTCATCGCATTGTGTTCTTGCATTCAAAAAGTAAGTCATTCATGAAATCAAAAGTCTTATCCATAAAATTAATCAAAAAACAAAAACCATTTATTAACTCCTAGTTTAATAAGAATGAGAGTTACCGTTGAAAAAATAACTCTAAATAATTAATGAATAAATGAATGGATGAGGAATTACTCAAATTAATCATCAAAAACTTTATTTCATATGATTTTTCTCTCCCTTTCCTCTCCTTATTTAATAATAGCAGTAAATCCTTTACTATATCAAAAAGTGAAAGGAGGGAAAGGGGGCTAAGAATTAAGGATTGCATACAATCTATCTTTTAATAGCGATCCTCAACCTAATCATGGATTGGGTCAAGTTTTAGACATTTTTCAAAAGAGCTTTTCAGACATTATTTTTGCTTTTTCTCTGAGCAAAGAATCCACGAAAATAACGATTTCGCTAATAATCTCTTTTCTTCTTCTTCTTCGGAAAAACTATATCTCTTTGACTGTATTTCAATTGTCAATCACTACTTGTTTCCGACTCTTTAACTTCTCCGACAATTCCAGATATTCTTTGACAGACTTTATCTCGGATTCAATCTTCAAGTTTACAACACTTTTATTAATTGCTCCCAATTCTGGTCGCAATCGATTTTTCAAACTTTTGAACCATTAATCAAAAAATTTCACTTCAATCGAGAATTTGAGCTCAAAATGTATTCAAATTAAAGTGACTCTAATTGAAGCGATGATTGCATTAATTGTTTTAATTACTTTGAAATTAAAGCGATTGCAGTGGGAATTGAATAAGAAAGTTGTGTAGGGTATAACACAAAAGTGATGCTAAAATACATGAGATTTTCATTAATCATTCAACACTTTTATCCTTCAAATTTTATTTCATTCGCTTTTTTTAAAAGTGGAGCAAAAGTGCAGTGAATTTAATTTAGAGTTTAAAGTGATTTTCAATTCTGAAACTGAATTAAATAGGAATTGTGTGTCCGGTTATACCCTTTAATATTGAAAACCAATAATGTTTTTTATGAGAAAAAATGTTTGACTTTACTTTGAGGTGAAAGCCTTAAGAATAAGGTCTCACATAAATTATATGACTCTTCGCAAGACATAAAGACCAAGGATGAGCAAGCTCAACTCCAACTTGGGTTAAAGAAGGGATTTCGACAAGATTTGGGCAAAACTTCGGTATCCATAGATTAATGTTAGTTTATTTTAATTTTCTGTTTCCAATCCTTGAGGGCATTTGAGGTATTTGAGGTTGATAAACTTGCTCACCCTTGGTAAGACTTTAATTATTGATTCTGTGGATACTACAAGTTTGGTGGAAATAAGCATGAACGATTTGCTTGATAGTTTAAATATAAAAATTGGCGAAAGGTGATATGTATATTACTAATATGTGAAAATATTCATTCACTAATCATTTAAATGGGAAATAAAAATCTCGATAAAAATGATAAAACTTTTTAATTTAGAAAAGAATTTATAGCGTTTTAAAAGGGTTTTTTGGGGTTTTGTATTATTCTTGGATATAATTAAAATTACATGTAATCTCTATTACGACTTAATATAGGTAAAATATAAAAAGGTGGTCATTTTGAAAATATTATC
>JAQIWF010000676.1:0-16478 GCA_034694965.1 Ceratozetes gracilis
ATGCCACAGAGCATCCGATCCACTGGTAATCAGGTTTGGGTTAAATTCAGAGCCGACGCTTCATTCAGTGGACAAGGATTTCGGGCACAATATGTAAGTGAATCTCATTATACAGAAAATTATACCGTTTTGCCCTTTTAGGAAATTCTTGTATTCAAAAACTTAAAATCAGCAAATTATTCCCCTTTAGCCAAACATCACATTAAATTATATGCTGGTTAAGTTTTTTATCATCCATATAAGTAGTATTTAGCATAAATTAAACGGTTCTTTCAACATGATGTCATTTTAAAGATGTAAATTACAGAGCTATCCAGCTAAAATATTACAAAGGTGTGAGGTAGAAAATTCAACCCACATAGTGTAATGTTTGGAAAAGGGGAATAATTTACTGATTTTAAGTTTTCAAATACCAAGTACCCTCGAGGGCAAAAAGCTTGTAAGATTCAGTAGAAATATATCGTTTATATTGTTTTGCTTCGTTGACAGTCAACTATTTGCGGCGGACTCTTCACAGGTATAGCTCAACATATAATTGATTCTTACGACGTCTAAAACTCATTTATTTCAGATATGGAAGGAGTGATAAAATCTCCATTTTTCCCCGACTCCTACCCATCTGATCGAAGATGCCAATACCATATAGTATTACCCCTGAGCAATCTGGTTCAATTGAGTTTCCAGCACTTTGATGTGGAGGGATCTATCGATTGTCTCTATGATTATCTGCAAATTCGTGAATCACACGAAAACGGCACAGAAATTGGAAAATATTGCGGTTCTGTGACTCCGGAGACAATTACTTCGCAATACAATGAGCTTTGGCTCGAATTCGTAACCGACGGCTCAGTTAGTAATCATGGCTTTTATGCAAATTACACGAATGTGGAGATCGGTTGTGGCGGTGTCTTCACTACAAATCACGGCACAATTTCCACCCCAAATCACCCCAACTTTTACCCGAGTTCTGCTCGTTGTTCGTGGCTTATCAGAACTGACCCAGGGTTTATTATTAGACTCACTTTCACTGTGTTTTCAGTTGAAAATCATAGAACCTGTGCTAATGATTACGTAGAGGTGAGGGATAGTAATTATGCACTTATAAACAGGTACTGCGGCAATCGTTTACCACCTGTCCTCACTTCTACTGGAAACCAATTGTTCATAATATTCAAATCTGGTCGTCGTGTGCAACAGGAAGGCTTTGCTGCAGCCTACTCCTTTATGGACGCCACAACCTCCTGTGGCGGCAACTATTTCACAGATTCTGGAGTTATTCGTTCCCCTGGATATCCAAATATGACTTATCCACCAAATAGAGACTGTGTGTGGATTTTGGAGGCACATAACGGGCGGCAAATTGTATTAAATGTTACACACTTTGAACTGGAAGGCGGTTCCAGTTGTCGATATGATTCCTTAGAAATAAGGAATGGAAGGGAAGACCGATCGCCTCTCATCGGCAAGTTTTGTGGCAAAACTATTCCGACTACCATAACATCTCATGGTTTGAATGTTTTTCAAAAATGATTCGGTTTGAAAAAGTGTTCATTTTGTAGGACATGTCATGTATTTGCGGTTTAAAACCGACCGAAGCATTAGTCAGAAAGGCTTTGAAATAACATATGACAGCGGAACCACAGGATGTGGAGGAACTATGACTACACAAACCGGTTCCATTGAAAGCCCTGGTTATCCTGAGCCATATGGCCACAATGCTGAATGTGTCTGGCTCATAACAGTGTCCAGAGGCTCAACCATATCACTGACTATTGTTGAAATAGATATCGAGGCTCATAGAGTGTGCCAGTTCGATTTCCTCCAAATATTCGACGGCAACTCTGATCGGTCGTCCTCTTTGGGAAAGTACTGCAACAATCAAATGACTCCTCATTACATTCAATCGAAATCATCCCAATTGTATCTGAAGTTCAGAACAGACACTTCAGAAACTGGACGTGGATTTCGACTTAACTATCAAATCAATTGCACCACAACTTTATCCGGTTATAGGGGTGTCATCGAGAGTCCGGTCTGTTTGTCAAAAGTTTAAACATTGATTTAATTTATTTGATTTACAGAATTTTCCAAATTTGTATAATCATAATTCAAACTGTTCTTGGAGAATAATAGCACCCAGGGGCAATAACATCACAATAGCATTCTCTCAACTATACATAGAACCGGACCTCAACTGTCAGTTTGATTACTTGCAAGTATTAAGTATTGACTCGAAGGGAAATAACTCAGAAGTGGCCAAATATTGTGGAGTCTCGAGTCAAGTGCCCCGTCCTTTCAATGTGACGAGTAGTGACGCCATCATTAATTTCGTGAGTGACAGCTCTGTCGCTCACATAGGCTTTAGACTTGAATGGGTTGCTGTTGGCTGTGGAGGAGATTTCATTAATAAGAGGTTTGGTGAATTTACCTCCCCCAATTACCCCAATGGCTACCCTCACAATACTGAGTGTATCTGGCACATTCATTCTCCTACTGGAATGTCTATTCAACTCTCATTCAATGAATTTGATCTGGAAGGGGATGAGGGCTGTTTTTATGACTATTTGAAAGTTTTTGCCGGACCCGATGATACCTCCCCTCTATTGTTAAATCAATGCCATAAAATTCAGGGCGAGAGGACTCTCACTTCAATGGGACAATCGATGACAATAAAGTTCAGGAGTGACTCGTCTTTTAGAGGTTTAGTTTGAATATTAAGTTATTTTGATTTCATTTTATCGAAATTCACTCTTAAGGGCGAGGGTTTAGTGCGTCGTTTGTGACTATGGGTGGCTCATGTAGTGGTCTCTATACCACAGAGCAGGCAGTGATAACATCCCCCAAATTCCCCTCAACTTATGATTCGAATGATGACTGCGAGTACTATATCGATGTGAAGGGTTTGCATGACATTCAAATCGTATTTGAAGAGTTTGGAATGCCTACCAGTATTAACTGCACAGATAGTTATCTAGCAATATATGACGGCCCTTCAGCTGACGCTCCTTTGCTAATTAGACACTGTGGTACAGACCTTCCACAACAAAATCCCATACGAAGTACTGGAAGCCAAGTATATATGAGAATGAAAGCCAATGGGAATGCTGTCGGAAAAGGTATTTGATTTTATTGATTGGTTTTATTAAATAATACTTTTGTCAAAGGATTTAAACTAAACTATCAAACAATGTGTGGCGGAAGGAAAGTGTTAAATAGTAATGAGATGGGGGAACTCACATCACCCAACTACCCCACGACCTCTATTCTTAACCCCAATTGCCATTGGATTCTAATAGCATCAGCACCTGAAGAGCACATTACACTCATATTCACTCACATTGATATTCACCCTGGTGATAACTGTGCTGATCGTTATGTTGAAGTCCGTGACGGCGATTCTGGAGGTGGCACTGATTTGGTAGCATCTCCTTTGATTGGTCACTATTGTGGGGATAAGGTTCCAGCGCCCATCACCTCACAAGGAAATGCTCTCTATATAACCAACTCATTCGGTGTATTTCGAGCAACATATGGGACGTCCACATCATTTTGTGGCGGAGACTTTACGGCACAGGAGGGGTTCTTTATGAGTCCGGTCAGTGATTTGCAACTTATAATAAGCAATTGATTTGTTATTATTTGAATAGAATTATCCGAATAGTTATCCCTTAGAGACTGAGTGTATTTGGATAATAAGGGCTTCGGTGGGGAATAGGGTTACATTCAATTTCATTTCCTTCGATATCGAAACCAATCAATACTGTAATACAGATTACGTTGAATTGAGAGAACAGGACTCAGCCGGACCGTTGTTAGGCCGCTATTGTGGCCAACAGGTGCCCGCATTGAACTTTACCTCAACGAACATCCTTTGGGTAAAGTTCCGCTCCGATGAATTAGGAACGGCTCCCGGATTTCAGGCTTACTATGCTTTAGAACACGGAATTGATTTGATTGGCACTTCTGGACAAATCGCTTCTCCAGGTTTGCCATAAATACAACCAATAGATTAACTAAACCTTTAATATATTTGAAGGCTATCCCAATGAATATAGACCTCAAGATTCTATGTTTTCCTGGACTATAACAGTTCCACAGAATAAATATGTGACCATTACTTTCATCGAATTATCACTTCCGGCACCTTTTGAAGAGTGCAACTCATATATCGCTATTATGGATGGAATGGGAGAAACTGCTCCAGAATTGGGCCGTTACTGTGGTTACACAGCACCCAATCCTATTGCCGGCAATTCTAACACAATGACAGTGAATTTGGTAACCACTCAGAATAATCATGGTAGGTTCTTTCTAGAGTGGAATGCTATCAATGCAACAGAAGTGTTGGATCTAAGGAAGACCCAAATAACTACTGCCAGCAATACCTCATTCGATATAACTTTGAATAAAACTGCTTCGTATGTATTGATGAGTCCGGGATATCCAGAGGGTGAGTCATTTTATTGCCAAAACTATACCTAAACTGTGGATCAAAAAAGGTTACGCTCAGCGACTGAACTACAACTGGACTTTCCATACGTTACAGTCATTTCACTTTCGCATAAATATAACCGATTTGAATACAGAGGGATATATGTCTTCGAGTACTCAGACCTGTTATTACGATTTGATTAAGTTATTAGTTCCTCGAAGGCAGCAGTTGTTGGGGAGTGGGGCTGAGTCCTCACTTTGGAGAACCAACAGAACAGTTTGTGGTCGTTTTAACGGCTCAATAGAATTGCCTTCAATTCATATAATGAGAATCAATTTTTTGACCGATTCCTGGTATAACAAAACGGGATTCAATCTGACTGTGAGCACAGTTTGCGGCGGAACTCTCTATGGATCCTATGGTTATATAACAACGGATGATGTAATGGGTTCTATTGAATGTGAATGGGTCATATTAGTGAGGGAGGGCCGCACCATTCAAATAACATTAGAATCAATAAACATCGCAGACCAGAATAACTGTCAATACTCTTACCTTTTGTTACGAAATGGTCACCGAAAGTCTTCACCACATCTCGGGGGCGGTATATTCTGTGGACGGAATACTCCACATATACCGGAGAGTTCATCAAATAGGGTTAGCGTTAAGTTCTTTGCACGAAGAGATCTGCACGCTGTGAGTCAAACATTCGGTATTTTAGTTATGAGTTAACCCATACTTCTTATTAGGACTTCCGTTTGCGTTACGATGAGGTGTCGATTGGATGCGGCAATCAATTAGAATTGACTCAAACTAATCGCAGTCTTGCAATAATGTCTCCCAATTACCCCCAATTGCCACCACATAATGTGGAGTGCGATTGGGTTATCAGGAGTCCCCCCAACACTAATATCAGATTTGACTTTGTTTTTATGCAAACCCAACGGTTAGTTGATATGACATTTAATTCATGACAAGTCTGTATAAAATTATAAGAATATAATTGTGTTTCAGATGGAACTGTAATAAAACGACCGAATTTGTAGAAATTAGAGACGGGGGTACAGAAGTATCCCCTCTTATTGACAAATATTGTGTTCCTCCCCTTTACTCTAATACCATAAGAAGTGCCGGAAATTATTTATTCGTTCGTTTTGTGACATCAAATGCCGAGAATTTAGTCAGTTTTAAAGCCAATATCAAAGTAAACGATTGCGGCGGAACTTATTTCATCTCTCAATACCAAGAGCTCAGTCTTCCTAATTATCCCAACAATTATACCGATAATATGGAATGTATTTACATTTTGAGGTCATATTATGCAGGCTATACATTAAATATAAACATCACTCAAATGGATATTATCGGCAATTCTGACTGTTCTTCAGGTATTCCTCTCTTATTAATTAGATTCTCACTATTCTTTGATTAGGAGATTATGTTGAGCTTCGAGAGGAGAGCCCCACCGGTGAACTTATTGGTCGCTATTGTGGTTTAGCTGATGAGAACTCTACCATTTCATCCAAATCTAAAAATTCAATGGTTTATATGATCTTTAAAAGTGATACCTCACAGACGGGGAAGGGATTAAAAATTATATTTAGTGTTAATTGGAGCCGATGTGGTGCCAGTGTTGACAACGCAGAGGTCAGAGGCATCATAACGAGTCCAAAGTATCCAAATGCCGTATCGGAGAGCTTCAACTGTATGTGGTATCTGTTCGCATCGCCCGGTCGTAGTGTTAAACTTAATTTCTTGGAATACAATCTTAAAGTGGATCCAAGAAATGAAAGCAATTGTTTGGACAAAATTAAAGTAACGAATAGACTCTCAATTGTTTCAATGAGTCAATCAAATCAATGTTTAGGTATATACCGGAGGTTTCGGTTCCTATTTGACTAATAATTGGCTGCAATGCGGTGCTTCACTTCCCCGTCCAATTCAAATGGGGACACACATCGCATCTATCAATTTTCAATCTTCAGGTTTAGCCCCCAGAGAGGGCTTCAAAATACAATATAGTGCTGATGAAGAAGAGGGTCAGCTCTCAAATTAATTTGAAAAGTTTTTCATTTTGTTCTCGATTATAGTTTGTGGGGGACTTCTATCAGAAGCCTCCGGTCCAATCAATTCATACAGATTTGGCGAATTTATGAACTACACTGAAGAGATTAATTGTGTTTGGGATGTGATCACTCCATCGGACAGTTCTAACTATACCGTTGCTTTCGTTTTCGATGTCTTTGAAATTCCTGCGACTCCTCGTTGTTTGAACGCATCGTTGAGATTAGATTACTATAATCGTGAGTAAAAGCCAATGAATTACAAACTAAAGGTGTGTTCTAACAGATCGGTACCGATATTTCTATCATTATTACAACAATTACTGCGGAAACCTAACCGCTAACGGAAAGAAGTTTGAGTTTTTTGCTCCGAATAAGGCCTACACCGAAATGGGTTCACCTAGACTATTTTTAAACACAAACTACAGCGATGGTTATCGAGGCATTAAAGGAAAATATTTTATACAAGAATGTGGTGGCTACTTTAACAATCCCGAAGGAGAGTTCACTTCACCCAACTATCCCAACAATTACCCCATTGAGTCGTACTGTGTTTGGGACTTCCGTTTCAATTGGGGCACTAAACTGATGATCACTTTCTTAGAATTCAATTTAGACACAGATTGTGATAAAGATTACGTACAGATGATTCACGGCTGGTATCAGGACTCACCCAAGTCTGACAAATACTGTGGTTCTCGAACGCCACCAGAAATACAATCGGTTGGCAGTAGGATGCGGGTTATCTTCAAAGGAACTGCCTCTAATTCGCAAACATCAAGAAAATTTAGAATGTTTGTGAGACCCATAGAGCACGGATGTGGTGGTCTAATGTTGCACAGAATTGGCACTCTTCAGTCAATGAACTACGAGTCTCAATATGACAATAATGTTGAGTGCATTTGGAACATACAAATGCCGATCGGATATCACATAAACTTCACTTTTGTTGACCGTTTCGACATCGAGACAACAGCCGACTGTACTAATGATTACATATCCTTTGAGGAGAGGCTAAACCCAGAAGACGAGCAAATCACAGAAATTGGGAGATATTGTGGTCGCAATACTCCACAACCATTCAAATCGAAAACAAATAGAGTTAATGTCATTTTTCATACCAATGATAATATAAAAGCCGATGGCTTTAGACTAAACTATAACATAGCATGTGGAGAAGTCTTCTCAGGACCAACCGGTGTCATCATTAGTCCTAATTTTCCCGAAAATTACAATAATTTTATTCGCTGTGAATATCTTATTCTTCGGAACTCAAAGGATTACATCCGCTTAGAATTCGAAGAATTTGAAGTCGAAAACCACACCACCTGTCGTTGGGATGCAGTCGACTTATATTTGGGAAATAACACCAGTGACACACATCAGGGACCATATTGTGGAAATGAGAAACCACCAGTTGTTATATCTCCCGGTGCTCTTTTGGTCGCCTTCAGGAGTGACCGAAGTGTTAACGCTAAAGGTTTTAAAGCAACGTATAGTATAAGCTCTTGCGGTGGAAATCTTACCGACCCATCGGGTGTTATAAGTAATCCTCTTCACAGCTCATCTACTATAGAGTGTATTTGGCTCATTACAGTTAGAGAGAACCGGGCGATTGAGATCAAGTTCAATGATATTAATTTAAGAAGGTGTTATAGGTGCTATTGTGATAGAGTCGAAATTAGAGACGGGGGCAATAGTACTGCCCCTTTGATTGGCAGGTTTTGCGATCAGAATAAGGATATGGAGGCCATCGCCAAATCCAATGGAAATATTTTATGGATTCTTTACAGAACTGATAATCCGTATCGAAATCCAAGTTTCAGACTTAGCTATAGAACAACATTAGGAGAGGCACAGGGATGTGGAGGAGTCTTCGTCAACACTACTCAGGGTTACATTCAGTCCCCAGATATAGACAGCGATGGAAAGTATGACATTGACCTCAACTGTTGGTATCACTTCATTATGCCCGAGGAAAAGGTGATTAAAATAACCTTTGAAAAGATGGATATCGAAGAGAGTCCGACCAATACTTCTAAGTGTTCCTATGATTACATCGAATTACGCGATGGGTTATCACATAAGGCATCTCTAATCGACCGCTTTTGCGGCTCAACTGTTCCGAACCCAATCATTGGATCGACTAATAAATTGGTTCTTCAGTTCTATTCTGACAGCACTGGAGTCAAAACTGGGTTTAAGGTTAAGTTTGAAGCGATTGATAGAATTTGTGGCGGATTTGTGAATGTGACGAATTTGACACAAACTATTCAGTCTTTGAATTACCCGAATGGATACCCGCCCTCATTAAGGTGTAAGTGGCACTTCACCCTGGACAGATCAGTCTATAATTATTGGTATTATGCCATTCGACTCAAATTCGTTGATTTGGACATTAATTGCAATAATAATGATTACATTGAATTTAATGCTGACTCTTATGGGTCCTCTCGAATCGCTCCCTACAGAATGTGTGGGACGAGAGCCCCGCCATCCATAGCATCGAGAAATGGTTTATGGATGACATTAGTTACAAATGCAAATCCTTCACCAAATCACAGAGGATTTCAATTAAACTATACCTTCTCCTCTTGTAATCAAACTTTTAGTGATGACTCAGGAATTATAGTGAACCCCAAATATCCCGACTATTCTTACTTTGGATTTTGTCAAATCAATATAACGGCAAAAGTGGGCCAAACCATTGCCCTCTACTTTGTTGACTTCAGATTTTATAACGAAGAGAATACAATCGGTTGTCCCCGAAATAATATGACCGTAAAAGATGGCACAGAAGCCACTTCACCAACTCTCGCACTGTTATGTGGGGTGACTCTACCCAATCCCATCTTTTCGACTGGAAATAAATTATCCATTCAAATTAGGAATTATTACAGTTCCAAGTTTTTCATTTCCTACACTACCACTAGTGCTGGTAGGGGTTGTGGAGGAAATCTGACCTCTTTCAATGGCACGTTTACCAGTCCTATGTATCCTCGACCTTATAATCTAAGCAGTGAATGCAAATGGTTTGTCCACTCCTTTGGATTGCATTCCTTAACCCTTCAATTCCCATCATTTTCGTTGTCGTCAACCATCGGCTGTCAATCCAATTATGTGGAGGTTTACGAAGGACTCACAGAATTGCCTTCAAATCGAGTCATACGTATTTGTGGAGATGTATAGCAATTAAATCAATCTTTTTATTCATTATTATATATTTTGTTTGTCTTTCAGGACAATCCGGCCCCATATCAGAGTCGGGGCAATATATTACTCGTCAAATTAGTGACTAACGGCAATAATACACGACCGGGATTTGTAGCTAGATATAACTTCAATAGTCAGGGTATTTATAAACATTATTCTTAAAATTTTAACAAAATATAATCTTTTGTTTTAGAAATGAATGCAACGAAAGAGATAATGACTTCTAACTTGAATCCCCATATATCACAAGACGGGTCAATTTATTTCCCTTCCGATGGCATAATGTTTAGGAGAAACTAAAATTACCTTTCCTTCCATTAAGTTTGAAATTTCATTTTAAATAATCTATTTTATGTGAATTTCTAAATGATTTTAATTCTGAAAAATGTGTTTATTTTTGAGATTTTGATTATTAATAATAATTTATTTGTTGTTTAGTTTTTGTGACATAAATGTCTAAAAAGTTGGATACTATTCAACGATTATTTTTAGTTTTTCAATGCTTTCGTTTATAATTAATTTGATATAATCTTATCATAAGTTCTCTGTCGACAAAACATTCAAAATAAAAAAGTTTGAAAACATTACATAACTTGTGATTAATTTTATTAAAAAAAAAATTCAATTTTAGTTTTGTTCAAACAATTGAAAAATGAAACAAAATTTAATTTAATTGTTCAAACTTACATTGAGTTATGGGAATTTGAAATGTTCAAGGTCAAGGCAAATTCACTTTCATTAACAAGGCAAGTCTGAGAAGATAAGTATAATTACAAATTATATTTAATTCAATCCATAAGTAATATATTTAAATATAAATTCTTTTGATTAATTGATTTATACAAAGAGTTTATAATAGAGTTTTGTCACGACATTTATTTTTGTTTATACTTTTAATATCACGAATTGCTTTTATAAAAAAGTCTCCTAAAAAGGAAAACCTTGTTAATTCTTCGCAAGAATTAATTGCAAGGGGATAATAGCCTAACCTCTAAATTGTCATCAATTCTAATAGTATAAGAGATATACTATCGATGAATAGAGAATGTAATTAAAAATTATGAGATTCTGTCAATTGTGTTGAAAGTCTTGACAATTCAATTAGAAGTTGAGTCTAGACTTAAACACTGAGAAGTTATTGAAAGATAAGAAAATTAATAAAAAAAAGAAATTATAAAATAATTTGACGACAAACTCATCGTTTAGAGAATTTGGTTAAAAACTATTTTTAGCACTTTTTATGGCAATTGAAGCATAATATTTATAACTTAATTATAAGAATGCAATTATTTTAAAAATGTTTTAAAAATAAAAACTTATTTATAGTTTAATTATCACTTCTGATAAAAAGATGAAATATTTTAACAAGAAATGAACAAGGGGTCACAAATGATTATCCCCTCCCCCTATCGCGTTGAATAATTTAACATTATATTTATAAAAAGCTATTGAGGTTTAAGTAATAAGATTTATTAGATAAAATTTCTCTGTTAGATTTGTTTGCAGTGAGCTTGCTCATCCCATTTTAACTGTTTTTCTCACATTTCACTTATGACCTAATATTTGAATGACTGCAGAGTTTTAGTGAAACCATAATAACTATCCAACAAAATAATTGATAGTTTGCTGAGATGTTCACTAAGAGTAGATGTATTTGAGCCATGTATTCAAGGAATGGCTATTAATAATAGCCTTTTATTATATCATTTTACAGGTACTGATCTATTCATTTGTTAAAATCTTTTTATCTGACAATCTATTCGTTAAAATGATTACATCGTCTGAAAGACTCGTAATTGTCTTCAAAATGCCAGTTGTCTTAAGAACTCAATCAGTTTAGATATAAAAGTTTGAGTCAATCAATCAGTTGTAATGATTTCCTCCTAATTCTTGTTAAAAGCTTGCGATGAACTAAACTATGGATAAATCAAATGGTGGTTCCAATGGAAACGATTCAGTCCTCGAGTGAGTCTTTAGTGCTCTTCTAATCATAAATTTATTTCATTTATTTCAATCAATTTGATTAATGAAACTATTCTTCTGAATGTCATTAACCACCAAATAGTCAAGTCTTTGCTCAAAGTCTTCATACAATTTTCAAAAACTAATCATTTTCTCTAACTTTGGGTTTTGAGTGAAAAATTGATTTTTTAAATGCTTTTCTCTTTCATTCATTCATTTATCTCACTTTAGTCTATATCTCACAAAACTATTGCATTTTCCCAATACTTCAGATTTTTTGTTGAATTCAAAAAATGGATTAAATGGTTCGCATGAATGACAAACATATGAAGGAAGAGAAACATTAAAAATATGTTTTCATATCTGATTTACATTCAAACATATCCTGAAATCTCTTCATTTTTTATTACATTTTTCTGAGAAAATAAATTCAATGAAAGTTTGTTAAAATTGATTCAACCAATAATACATCACTTTTTGGACACTTTTCCTCTAAAATCTCCTTTATTTGCACTCAGAATAGGAATCACGAGAAGGGAATGAATGATGTGAACAGAATATTAATTAGTATTAATTTTAATTCATATAAACTTATTTGAATGAAGTTATAGTTACCAAGTATTACATCATTCATACTTTGAATAAATAAATTTACATAATCTCAACGAATATTTAAAATACTTTTAAAAAAACTTATCCTTCAAAATGTAAAATACGCTCTTTTTATAGAAAAACATTGATTCATAAAAACATATATCGAGTAAGATTTAAAAGATAAGCACATTTACAAAAACAAAAAGTTTATTTTCAAAATATTCATAATATTTTTCAATTCAGTGCATGACTTTTGTTTTGAAAACATTTCCCCAAATATTCAAAACACTATGAATTTAAAAACACAATTATTTTATACAAATCAGAGAAATATTGAACAGAGATTAGGTTAAATGATTCGGTGTTTAGAGCAAATTGTCCAAGCTAACTTATCTCAAATATAAATCGAATTTATTAAAATTGCTTGATTAATGTCCATCTTATATATATTAAAGATGAGATTCCAATTCTTTTCTTTTTTTAATCAGATGTTGTTTTTTAAAATTTTAATTTTTGATTAAAAGATAAGCTATTTTTCAAAAATGTGTAATAAATATTTCATGTGATATGTGTTATGTCAAACAACTAATACCTTGAGGTATAAGAGCATCAGATGATTACATTTAGCCTACTCTAGGTTCTAACAGATTGTGCTAATTGTAATTAATTCTTAAGACCTGTCTTTTAAGAATCTTTACGTCATTCGATGAAATTTTTTTTGGGATAAAAGTCAATATATTCTGAAGTCGATGAGAATTAATGAAATAAATGCCAAATATTACAGAAAGTGATTTCGTGTAAAATTAGTTTATTTTGCTTTAAATACAAATCAGTGAAACTCTTATATAAAATTAATACAATAATAATAATAATAATAATTTGTTCATAAGTTTTCTAATTGATTATCAATTTGTTTTATTTATGATTTTTGATTGACTACAAAATGCAAACTAAAACAAAAGAGT
This sequence comes from Ceratozetes gracilis, assembly GCA_034694965.1. Classification (NCBI taxonomy): domain Eukaryota; kingdom Metazoa; phylum Arthropoda; class Arachnida; order Sarcoptiformes; family Ceratozetidae; genus Ceratozetes; species Ceratozetes gracilis. Next base: position 13,230 of record JAQIWF010000676.1, read on the forward strand.
AAAAGTTTTATATCATTTACCAATTCTTTAAAGAATTTTGAAATTATCTTACGTTATGTTAATTTAAACAGAAGTAACAACTGGTGGACAAGAAGGACATCATTGGAAAAGAAGTTATTGGTCTCAACTCTAATTTTATTTGTTGTGTCGGTGGCTGTGACCACAATTCTGACACTTCTTCACAATGAGAACAATTTAATTAAGTCTTATTTGGATAATCGGAGAAATATTTTCGATGCAAATCTTCTTCGATTGCAAGTGTTGTCTACAGACAAACAAATTAATAATCACTCAAATCAAACAAATGGCAACAATTTGACTGATATTTGTCTAACGCCTACATGTGTTGAGACAGGTATGCAAATCAATGGACTTGTAGTCGAATTAAATTAATAATTGAATTAATAGCACACATATTCCTGAGTAATATGGATGAAAGCATTTCTCCCTGTCATGACTTCTATAGGTATTCATTGATATTCTATACATATTCTCTCATAAATGCTTATAAATAGGTTTACGTGTGGAAAGTGGTTAAATAATTCCGTTATTCCAGACAACAGAGTAACCATTTCTACCACCGGAGCCATAGTTGAGACAATGGAAATGCAATTTAAAGGTTTATTATTAAATAATTAGTGAAATAAATATTAATGAAAACAATTATTGGAGAATAGCTTTGGTTGAGGAGCCTCTCAAACCTGAAGATCCCGTCTTTTACAAGAATATAAAAAGAATGTACACATCTTGTATGAACTTATGTAAGTTTATATTTATTTGTTAACATAAGTCCTATTTAAGATATATAAATATAATTGAATTTCATGAAGGGGGAAATAGCCAATATTTCCCCTAGGAATTGAAAAATAACTTGAAATAACTATGCAAAACGTCTCTTGAATTTTAACAAAATAATTTTTTTTTAAGTTAACTAGGCTTTGTTGTAATTTTAAGGCTAATTGGCAATTTTAAACTTTCTACCCCCCCCCCCCATTACACACATAAACTTGCTTTAATGCAAGTAAAATATTCTCTCAATATTCAAATGAGCAAAATAAGAAAAATTCTGATTGATAATGACTAGATCATTTTTACATATTAGATAATTTTGAAACTTGTTTGATCAAGGTTACCATATACCAATTCTTAGAAAATTTTTGAAATATCCCAACTATCATAAACCTTGGTCAGCCCTTATTGTTAATATACTGATTAGGGATTTTATTTATAAAATATAGAGAGACTAGTACAAATAATTAAATTATTTAAGGAATTTCAAGGAACAAAAATCTATTAAAATTGAATTGAAGTGAATTTGATTAAACTTTGTCCACAAATCACTTTAATAGGAATCGAAAGTTTACTTAAATTTTGAACTCTTCTCTACATTTAAATTCAAAGAGAAATTCTTTTCAGTTTCAAAAGTGATTACCATTTCTGACATAAGTGTTGCAAATATCTAAAAAACGCTAGAAATTTGTCGTACAGTCACCTGTTTTACATACTCTAGTTATTTAATACTCATCATACCGTAACTTAATTACTTTTAATTGTTTTAATTGAGTTTTAATTAATTAAGCATTGATCAAGCAATTTAGAAACACTTTAGTTGTTGCCTTGTTTAATTATTTATTTTATTTAATATTTATATTAATAGAAGTTAACTATATTCAGAAATTTCTCGACCTTAACAAATTTATTCAACACTAGTGTAACACTATTGTCTTTAAACAGATTTAGTCAAAATCATGTTGTCCTTAAAACTTTGTGTGTAATTCGTTGTTATTTGCTAGTTTGTTTCTCTTATTAACTTGAGAATTCTTTTTCATAATAATTTTTTTTTCAAAAAGGTTGTGCATGATAAATGTTTAGATGTAGTTATGTTTTCATTGAGTTTGAGGCTATCTTTAAGTATTTTACTTTTATTCTGATTCCTTTTAAATAATAAAAATATAATTAAATTATTTTCATGTTTATTATATTTTTAGTTCAATTAAATTGAAGAAATATTTTTATGCGTTTAAATCAGTAGTTATCCATCTTGGTTTTTCAGGTGGGAGGGAAGGGAGCGGGTTAAAATAATGACTCCCTTGGTATTTGAAAACTAACAGACCGAGTGCTTATTAAAATGCATAATTTTAAGATTTTCAAAACTTGAGGCAGGGTTCTCTGCCAATTCCGCAAAATCCTCCCCCACCCCATATGGTGACTGATCCGTGATTTAAATGATTTGCTTTTTAGAAGAATTCTATTCAGATCCTGAAAACGTACTTCCCACTATTTTTTATTCCTAAACCATATTTTTATTCTGGTTTTATATTTTAAGATATAAATGTATTTTAAATATTCATTACTTATCAATTAAATTCATTCTCTCACTCATTGAGTTTAATTAACTGAAAACATATTTGAATATCTTTTTCCTCTATAACTCACACAAGACTTGGTTTCGATCAGCAAAACAACACTTATTTAGATATGATATACAACAAAGTTTTATGTGTCTTAATATTAGTGGCTGCTCTTCGGGCAGATTATCAGGATTATGATGACTATATCCCTCAAAATGGTAACAAATACTATCTACGCCCAGTTTTCCCACCACCGAGATATGATCGAGTAAATGATGACAATTTTGACTACTTTTTACCCAAAAAGATTCAAAGAAAAAAAAATAGACAAAGAAAAGGACCGAGATATTATTGGAACTGGAATGATGATTCAATGATGTACCACTAATGTACAAATGTGTTAATTCTACTTTGATTTGTTAACAGTTAACACATAATTTCTCCTCAATATAATTAAATATAAACTATCGAATTGCAGGAATATATTGATTGTTAAATAATCTGATGTTTCGATCAATAAAATGTTTAAATCAATGTGTTTTCATTCGCAAAAGTGTCAGTCATTTCAATATAAATATTTTTGAGTCAAAGTCTTTCAGTCATTGACTCTACAAAATAGCACATAAATATAATCTCTTCGGTCTTTCTTCAGAACATTTTTAAATTCTTGGTCACAATTATTGATTTGACATTTAAACTGCTTTTCTGTCAAATAAATGCAATTTAAATGACTTTTGAGTTCATATGAAGTGACGAAACATTTGTCGCAATCATTTTCACTGCATTTAAACCAGTGGTTGACACCCATCTCTGTCCTCAGAAAGAGTGCACAAATGAATGGTATAAAAATGTGATCTCATCAAATGACAAAACTGTTTATTTAAGTATCCTGGTTGGC
>JAQIWF010000677.1:0-16467 GCA_034694965.1 Ceratozetes gracilis
TTGGGGATTTTTCACGAAGTGATAATAAGCGGAAGTGCTCTTAAGCGAGGTGATAATAAGCGGGTTAGAATGTATATGTTTTAGGAATTTTTATGGCCCTAATATCACCATGTACCCCCCTAGTGATCTTCTTCGTCCCCAGTCTAAACATTTGAAACAACATAATAGGGATTCTTAGACTTTCCTCAATCAATATCTATAGTGAAGTATTCACTGATTTACAATTGACTTAAAAGGTTTGATAGACTGAGCATAGAATCCAATATTTTTGTTGATTTTCTAGAACCTTGTGTTTAAAAATTGAATCACTTGTTGACTAAACTATTCGTTTGAATACTTTGATGTTTACTTTGGTTTGAAAATGTGATGCCTTCTCATCGATGGACCCGAAGTGCTATTTATTATCGATCTGTAAATAAATGGCAGCGAATGTCAAATGCAAATGAGATGACGAAAGGAATGACAAACTATTTGTTGATAAATTGAAAAAACTAATCAATTAATAAGAGTTTGCAAAAGATTGTAACCAAAACTAATATTAGTCTTATTTTGTGCTCCTGTAGTGGAGAGGAGGAAAAATGAAACTAACAAATCAGTAATCTATTCAATTGTTTTTATCAATCAGTACACAGAATAGACTATCAGAGGAATTGTTTGGAATAGCATTTTATTATCGTTAAAAAAGTTGTTCACTTAAGTGGAAGTGTCAGAACTGCATCGACACAAATACTGTCTTGTTGTTGATGGACATGCTTTGAGACCATTAAGTAGTTCTCGAGTTTGACAACAATAATGTATGAAATAAGACACTCAAACACTTAACTATTTGTTCCCTTAATTCTATTATATGTTGCATCTCTCTCTCTCTCTCTCTCTCTCTCTCTCTGGCTCTCTCTCTCTCTCTCTCTCTCCCCTCGATTTTTGTCGTATTACTCAAATAGTTGTGAATGTTTTGACTTTTTAGACTGGAATCTGTTGTTTTCTGTCGCATCAAAGCTCTACTCATTTGAACTGTTGAACCGATAGAGCAATACTTGAGTGCAGAATACAATAGTTGTTATACAAGAGATCACATAACAGATCCAAATCATTGGTATCTAATAATTGGAGTGAAAATTATTGTTGGAATTAAAAATGTCTGACAAATGAAATTGATTTGATTCATTCAAATCTCATTGCAATGAATGCTATTTCTATGGATATGTCTCTCATTAGACTTGATATAAGTTGGAATTTATCCGGAGAAAGTGTATCTAAGGTTGTCCCTGGGGCAAATACTTGTGCTATAGTGGCGCAATAGTGCATTAGTGACACCTTCTCTTCATCTGCCCCTTCCCTGCTTTCCCTGTATTTCTTTTATTATTAGTTGTATAGACTATAATAGTTTGCTTTGAGTATGAGTTTGGTTTAGTCTCGACTCTACGCTAACTGACACTCGGCTTACGAGTAGCTGAGCCTGAATTGCATGAATGAAATTGAATGCTTCACTTATTTCATAGCATAGCTACCAGTTCTTCACTTTATTTCCACGAAATTAATCAGAGTTCACGTCTTAGTCTTAGTTTTTACAAATTGTTCCGACGCTCGCATTCTCTCAATTGAAACTCAAAACTTTTTCTATTCGAGTAAATCTTGTCTAAAGTGATCTCAGCTCTGACCGCAAAATTGTTTCTTTCGGGGTTTTGTCCGACAATAACATTATTTTAAAACCAATTCTATTAAAATTTTAATGCTTTTCAATGCAATCAATGTTTTCTTTTAATTTTTTCTCACTTTTTCACTAAATTCAGTCATTTTTGTCGCAATAATAGCGTATAAATTAAGTGCTCTTTTATTGACCAAAAAGTAGTTATTAACAGTTTTGGTACAAATAAATACTTTTTTGTCGCGATTCAGTCCAAGTGATTAAGTGTTTGCAATATTAAGCTCTGTTTTGTACAGTGAATCGGCATCGCTCTGCCTCTCCCTTTGGTCTGTATATGAGAGTCAGCACAAGTTTGTCCCTGTTTAGCGAAAAAATGCATGTCTTCACTTGTTTTGAGAGCCGTTTCGCTCTTATGTCCTCTTCCTTTGCTGATTACTTAATCGATATATTTCTCATTCTGTGCTGTGGTGTTGATGTTTGAGTAGAAAAGTTTCGGCCCTTATTTGTGTCTGAACTAAAAGTTGGTCAGAACACAGCTCTACTATAGGGACACATTTTTGCTGCTTTGGTCTTAGTTTTTGTTGAAGTATTGTCTAATTTGGTCGCTATTCGAGTGCTGTTTGTATCTGAAATCTTCAATCTTTTCTTATGGTGTCTTCACTTCGATGAGTGAATGCCTACAAGTCTTGCATTAGTTGTCAATGCGGGCACTTTTGGCATTAGAATATGTTTAACGAGTAATTTGCTTTCACTCGACTAATTACAAACGCAAAACTTTAGATCAAAACTAATTTTTTGCCGTCTCTTTAATATAAGGGCAAAGCGCTTACACACAGGCCTGTGATCTGAGGCAACATCTCTTCTCTCATCAATAATTACTTTGATTACTCGCACTTCTCTACAACTTATTAAGTCTTAGACTCAAACAGAGACCAAAAGATGTGACAAATATTCACAATTCAGTCTTCAATTAATACAGCTTTTGCTCATTCCTTCTCCAATGAGTGAGAGCTTAGTCATCGGATGCGCCAGTTTTGCATAACTTATCTCTCCTCTCATTGAATCAAACTTTTAGTCTTTTTTCAATTAAATTTTTCCTAAATCTTCTGTAATTGAATTGTAGACTCATTTTAGACTTATTTCATGGTTTCTTTGCCTCCAATGTCTTAAACAATTAGTCACTTAAAATCAAGAATTTAATTCAAAAATTAATTAATGATTAAAATTTTTAATATTAAATAATTGCCAATAAATTAAGAGTTGAAACAAAAAAAATAATTCCAATGCATGAACAATCTGTGCATGAACAATTTTTCTCAAATTTTGCCTTGATAATATAATAATTTGTTAATATAATAGAGTACATTGACACATGTCAGTAAGAATGTCCATGGTCAATGCAATTTGTTAGAAGAGACTAAAAGGTCGAATCCCTTTTAAGTCCAATCTTTCTTAAAGGTATATGAAGTTGAGGAGAACAAAGAATCGATTTGATTTAAGCCAAGTATTTTACATCAATTGATCTTGGTCGTCAATGTAATAATTGAAAACGCAAATGTTTGCAGATTTCAATCTTCATGTGTGGCTCATGTGGTTCTCATTTTGACTTAACTTCACTCAAATATATCCTTCACTTTAGGTTATATAAGAGTCATTGAAAGCTAACAAAATAGCAGTCATACAAATAGAGTTGTGAAGCAATGGTTGTGATGCACTGCCAGTCCTGCAGTGCCTGTCCTGCATTGGTCTAATTTTTCATTCATTAACATTCGATAAATTATATTTAAGAAAAGTCAACCTCTTTTTAAAGTTTTAAGAATTCAATTGATTGCCATAAATACAGATATAAACTTTCTTTAAGCACAGAGAGGGTTAAGGTATTAATTATAAGTAAGATAATGAGCAAAGGTATGCCTAAAACTTTAGTTTCTTTATTTTTTTAGTACACTTAGTTTTGGTGAAATACTAAATAGTTAAATGTTTTATTAGCAGATAATCGATGGTCAGTGAGAAGTACAGTGTGTGTAGTTATGCGCTTAATTTGTGCTATCTCAAGTAATGGAGTGAGGACCATTAATAAAAAGTTGGTGGTTAACATAGGGTGCTATTGTGGTCATTGCTTTGAATGAATGAAAGCATAAGAAACTATTGATACTCAGAATTATTCATATTTGAGTGGTGTGTCTGTCAATGACTTTGCGCGGGTGTTTAAAGTAATGTTGCTGTTATGGTGTTATGTAATTCCAATTGAAGGTCATGAGAGAGGTTAGACATATGCGAACTTTTATTGAACAAATCTTTTTAATAGGACTGAAGTCTAGTTGAGACTAATAGGTCTTCAAGTGTTGTCAGCGGGATATAAATGATTTATTGTTAGAGTGGAAACACATCACAAAACAATAATAACATGTAAGACAACGCATGTAAGACAACGCATGCAAATTGCAATCCAGAGCTCAATTGGGTATTGAATTTTCATACTTTGTTAAAAGTTTAACAAACATTTTTCAGTCCAATCTAACCATTATATCAAAAGTAATGCGGAGCTCAAACTCTTCTCCTTGACCTCCATTAAAGCTATCCATTAAACAGTTGGCTCTACTCTGAGGGTCTTTAATGTAATCATTTTGACGACCCTTCTGTGGGAAACACAAATATTTGATTCCTTCCAATCTCTGTTTGATTAACAACTGTTCGATTAAAATGAAGCCATCTCTTGATGGCCAGTCATCTCATATGATGTGCATTTCCTAAACAATCAAATCTTAACATCCTTTCGGATATTCATTCATACAATTCAAAGATTTGTACTCAACTCAACATTCCGTCAATTGTTTGACATTTTTATTATCTTATAATTTGTTTGAGAGTTCAGGTGATATCACTTTCAGGTCTTCACAATTAAGTCATTACTTGCAAAACATTTGTATATATTTAAGAATATCATGTTTTCTAATGTTTGCCAAATTGCTATGAGTTATGCTCGAGATATGCGCCAATCGCTCTCATTCTCGACACTACATAACAATTATATCAATTTGTTTCATTCACTTATTCTCAACGGCACTCATCCTTTCAGACGTGCCTTCGATTTGCATACAAATACATATCAATATCGGAGGTCTACACAACACATGCAATGCAATAATATTTTAAAAATAAAATATGTGACTATTTTTATCAAATAATAATTTTATAAATATTTTTAATACATTTTTCATTAATTTGATTGCAGTCAGAAAATAGAAATATTTGGAACTTGATCAATTGTGAATAGTGAAGGATCAGTTTTAGTTTATATTTGAGAATTTTCTTTTCAAACTTTGTATCAAGTTTTGTAAGCCTGGGTTGAGAAGTGTGTAAACCGCAGTTGGAAGAGAGTAGTGACTACTGTCGTCCAGTTCTTGTTGTGGCGATACATCACAAGTATTATTGCGATATATTTCTAGAATTTGAGTTATGCTTTGCATTCAAGTATTTCTGTAGTGGAACTGATAGTTTATGGAACCATCTAATTAGGGTACTGGAGCTTCAACTTTGCCTTCCCTGCTCTCAAATCAGTGCTGATAAATAATATTGTGGTCAAAATTGCTTTGAAATGCAGCAGTGATTTGGTCACAATTCGGCTTTTTGTCATAAAATACCCAATTTCTCATTGATTCAAAGTTTCCTCTAATTTAATACTCGTCTTGCAATGAATTTTACATTTGGTTCGATTTCATGTATTCGGTGATTGTGGGCCTCTTCTGTATGCCATTCTGTGTACCATTCTGTGTGCTCTTCTGTGTGGGGCCGTTCCTTAAAAGCCCACTGCGTCCCGCAAATTACTCTAGTGATGGATCACCAATTTCTCAAACAAAATAAGATGTGTTTCACTTGAGCCAAATACTCATATACTCATTGCATAACTCATTATATTCTTTGTTTTCGAACAATACTAAAATCAATCCTTAATTTTCTACTTTAAATGATTTGTTTATTGCATTGTAATGAAAATCATACAAAATATGACACAATCGGCTAAAATGATATTCAAATGTAATGTTAATTATTTTTAATTGGTCTCAAATTATTGACACTAAAAGAGGCGATTACTTGATATAAATAGTGGAAAGAATATAAATATTGTGATTAATATGAAAAACTCAAAGCATTCTCTTATTTACGTTTTTTGTCTTCTTTTGGTTTTTTCAAAAGAATTGTGAATAAAGTATAATATTGTTATACAGTATACACACCGTAAATATGATTACAGTTAATATCAGGTTTTCATCAGAAGGAGGGGGAGCTATAGTTTGCTTGCACTGCTCGAATCGGTGTTTGCCTGAGAAGATGTGTAGAAGAATGTCAGTCTGTGCCGCCTGTGGTGGGAAGCAAAGTGAGTCCAATTGGCGATTGCTCATCTATAACACAACAGAGCAGTGCACTGCACACTACACACTACAACATTAAGCTTTCTTCTTGTTGAGTTTGCTTTCTTGAGTCATCCAAATATTCATCGCCAGCAATGATAGAATGCCTGACAAACTGCACACATATTCCGAGTGCGGACTCAGTTCTCACAATTGCGGCACTCGATTGTGATCTACTCTTTGTATGACTTTCTATACCAAACACTTTTAAAAAGTTTTCTGAAAGTGATTCCTATTTAAGCAAATGTTTCAAATGATTGTGAAAGAGGTGAATGAGTGACCAACTGTGTGCACCGGTCAATGCCTTGCAATGCTGGGACCTATCGGACCCATTCAAATGCATAACCCTGTCCTCAATTCTCATTTGATTGAAACTAATGTCGGACACGATTATGAGAATCTAGCGTTCAGTGTTCCCCACTTATACTACGGACGGCATATCAAACAAGAGATCAGTGAAAGTGATTCTCAATCGCCGGGCGCTCAGAACAATCATTTCTCTCTTTTCAATAAAAGTCGAATGTCTTATGACTCGAACAGAATTCTTAATTCCTCGACAAATGCAATGTATTCTGTGAAGGTGTGAACGACTCTTCTTTCTGTTACATACCTGTGCCTCAAATCTATTTAAACTCTCATTGAGAGTGACTTAAACGAGTGATTAACACCATTTGATGGATTTATTTTAATAGAAAGCAGCTCTGGTCTGGCCCGGGGCTCCAGACGGCGGAATTCATGGTAAATCAGCTCCTGGTCTCGTTGGACTCAGTGGTGGTGGAGGTGTCAATTCATCATTGGTTAATACACCGCCTGTTTCAGGTGCACCAACAGGACGGTCAGTGTCACCAAACTCTGGTCTGGTGCACTGGGTGTCAGTGATGGCTGACCATGCACATGTACCCAGTCCCGCACACACCGGCCAGCACATAGACAGTGCCGTCCATTACATGTGGAATGGAGGCATTGAGGTTTGTCCATATTTTAGATTCTGTCTTAATCTCTGATTTTCAAATATTTCAATCAGTGATTAGTTTATTGAGTAAATGGTTTTGTGATCACAAAATCTCATGCATTACATGATATCCAATACTGAAATATTCGTGAAATTTAATTGCCTTTTGATGAGATGTGTGCGTGTTTTCAATACGAGTCAACCGCTGCTAACAAAGATATTTCTGTTACGAACCCATTATTTCAATGTTAGAGACCTGTGCTCTTCAGCAGCCGTCCTCTCATCAATGTTGGCCTCAATCATAAATCTTTGAATCGTTTGCCTCTTTTGCTCTTCAGAGCAATTGTTCGCCAAATTCTTATTCAATGACAACTGCTTTGACTGCGACTCTAACTTTGCTCTAACACTGACCTCTTCTTATCTTCTTTTATTCTTTGGGCGCACATCAGACCCAAAGCTTTCAACTTCTATTCAAAGTTATATTTTCACACGAATTCAATGTGAAGATGCGCTCACATACTCTCCTCTGCCGACAAATATCAATTGAATGAGCAATTGATCGCATTTGTCAATATTCAGACATTAATTCAGAGCCCATATTGAATATGAAATCAGTTTCGCTTAAATATCTCACAATATCTTTAATTCACAATTTTATTGCTTTCTCACAATAACTGACAAAATCTAATAATTTAAAACCTATTTTTAACGCACACCCACTCTATTATCCTGCAATACTTTTGGTCTTGAGAAATAAAATGCATCCAAATTTATTGCATGCTTATTTTGACCTTTGATGATGTACTTGGCTAAATGCTCAAGGAAGTTATTATGTATTTTATGAATTCCTGTGATTTTGAAATTGAATTTTTTCGTCTGTAAGAAATCTAGTGATCCCTACAAAAATAGTTAATTAAATAAACAGAAATATTTCGGTTAAAACTTCTTTACTAATTAAAGCGAAAAATTTTAATAAATCTTTTTTATCCGAATTATAGCAAAAACTGTCAGAGAATAACAGCATAACTAAAGGTATGTTTAATATGTTTCTCATTTAAAATTTGTTTCATTTATGTAAAAAACATTAAAATATTTTATTGGCGATTGATATTCAATGAATGTGCGAATTGAAAGCAATAGAGTCCTGTATATCCCAGACTATATTTCACTCAGATGTGCGAATTTAATCTTTTAAAAAATCATTTAATTTAACCTAAATTTTTCATTTGAGTCACAAGAGAGCGATAATCTGAAAATTCAAATGCTCTTAAAATCAAAGCGTTATCTTGATGGAAAACTAATTTCTTCAAGTAAATTAAGCGCTTGAAATACCTGATTTACCTTGAAACTCTATTAAGTGTAAGTTTCTTTAATTATACCACTTTTGAGATTTTCTCTCCAACCTGGATCAATCTGTGAAATACTAACTATCTATTCCAAAATATTCAAGGGTTATTACAAATTGATAAGCCATTTAGTTAGAGGAAGTATATATTCAAGGTAAACATTTGGCCACCATTATGTGTGTTTTATCAATTTTACATCGAATAACTTAAATTGGTTATTAATAAGGTAAATTAGCTTGGTTATAAATAATAACGAAAAATTGTAAGGAATAAATAGATGTAAATCTTGAATATTTTGTAAATATTCTAATAGTTGGATATGGATTACAACAAATGAGTTATATTTGGATCAATGAAATTCAATATTATTTTAATATTTTTGAAGAGACATCAAATGTTTGATTAAATTTAATGTTTTATTATATTTGAATATCGAGAATATTTTGGAATATTTGAGGGAAATGTGATTTAAAATATATTCTTACTTTTGGATCATTATATGAGCGAATGATTCACTGCTTATTCCAATCGTTAAGTTCTGGTATCAAACAAAACATTTGAATGGAGAAAACGGAGAGCACTCTATGCATGAATACTATGGATGGGAACGAAAGGGTTGCCTTCAATAGTCAAGTAAAGGGTTATTTGGGCGACAGTGAAGAACACTGTATTGGAACTATGCATAGAAAGTAAGGCCTGCAATGCATTGGTTGGTATAGTAGTGATGATTATGTCTCTCTCCTCAACCCTTTGAGTCGTAAATCGCATGTCTATGCCTGGCTTCAAAGGGGTAACAATTAGGGATCCGCATATAATTACGTAATGCAAGTTTACATCAACTTTACAGTTATTTTACACTGAATCATTTTAAATTTTTAATTAAAAATTTTAAATTAATTCAATTGATTTCAATGTTTTGTATATCGGATATGATTTCAATCGTTTGTATCGGCTTTTATTGAATGCATTTAAAAGTGATATTTAATATAATGGGAAATAAAAAAGAAATTGAGATCAGTTTAAAGCAATTGTTGAGGTATTGAGAGTTGATTTGATGGCTAAATGTGGTTACGTTTGAATTGGAAAACAGTTAAAACAAAAACAAAACAAAACTTCTATTCAATGACATTAAAAAAGTTGAACAAAATTTTATTTATTTCTTTAATGCTTTTAATATTTGGTAAGATCTGTAAAAAGCGCTGTAAAAGCATTGCAGAGCCTGTGCCGCACACTTAGTGATTATGACGACGTCCTTGGCTCTATTCCTACCCAACCCTTTGAGCACTTCTCACTGCTTTAACTGAGTTCTGCCATAACTACAGACTAAGAGCTACTTCACAATGAGTAGAATACTGTGCTGGGAGTTGCCAGTAGTGCCGATACCAGTGCCGATCACTTCACTACTACTTTTCTATTCAAAGCCAAACAATGACTTGTCCACCAGTGCTGTCCTTTCACTTCTAATGGTCAGTCCTGTGCGAGACTGTTGTTGCCGGAAGAGTCAGGTATTCAGACTATTCTGTCGACACTCACATAAGACAAGTGCTATTCCCGTCTGTTTGTAGTCCTTCTTCTCTATGCACCGATTGATGCTATTTTCAGTGCTTCTCTCTCTCACTCTCTCTCTCTCTCACACACTCTCTCTCTCTCTCGCTCTCTCTTCCTCTGTCTTTCCTCTCTTGGCTAATGTCTCTGATTGTGTTATGTTGTGCTGAGTGTAAGTCTCAGTCATAATGACATAACTCGAGTATATCTGTTATAAAATGATTGAGTTTTTGTGGTAAATATGGTATAAGTGATGCTAACTGTGTAGAGCTGTGTTGAACCTGTGCTGAACCTGTGTTGAACGAGTTGTTCTAGAGTATATTGTTTGAATGGTTAATCCTATAGAATGAGTGTTTGTGAACAGTCCTCGTGAGCCAAACTCATTGCGTCTGTATTACTACTGCAGGTGTTCTTCCAATGAGTCTCTGTTACGAGTGTTTCATTTGCTGCCAAAATGATGGATCTTAAAGAGAGCTCACTTAGTGCCACATTTAGCGCCGGTAGTTGTGCTGCTGTCGCCAATCTTGAGCCAAATCAGCGCCAAAATGTCTCTAATAGTAATGCCAATCAATTAAACACATCCACCGCTACACCTGTGATATCACTGTTCAAACTCAAGAATTTTCTCTATCAGCCAAAGTTCAAGTCACTCATGACTTCTGATGGTAAGGCTTCCCTTTCCGCACACCATTTCCTAACCTTTATTGGGTCTATGAATTGGCCAAACAATTCGCACATTCATTGGTCTGATTGACACAATCTTTGATTATGTCTTCGAGTGCTTAACCCTAGACTCAGCCCTAACTGAATGTCAATTATGTCATAACTTATCACTAATAAGACATTTGAGTCAATGATTTTCATTCAAATTAAATGCTTATTAAGTAATTGATTGCTATCTTAGGCGCAAATAACAACATAGACGAGGGTCGGTCCGGATCAGGAGGTTTAGATCATTCCCCATCTCTTCACCATAATTTGTATGGAAGTCATACCAGTGCTGGCAATCGCACCGCAAATAACAACAGTCGGCCCACATCGCCGTCGGGGCAGCAAATGCTTGTTGTGCCACAACCTGTCAAGTCTTCGAACGCTCCCACAACAAATGGTACCGGCAGAAAATACCAGTGCAAAATGTGCCCTCAAGTGAGTCATTCATCAATTTCTCATATTTTTACCACTTTTAGTACAATTTATTCCAAATAATTCTTTGATAGAATTCTTTCCGTAAAAATACCAATTTTTATGAAAAAAAATTCAATTTTTTCGATAATTATATGTCCTATAAATTTGTTATATGTTTGGAAACATTTAACAAAAGTGTCTTTCATTGTCTCATATTTCACGCAAAACATAATAATCGTTAACCAAATTGTTTTAAATACATGTGTTTTGAAAGCTTTAATAACTTTTGAATCCAGAAGTTTTCCAAGCAGTCAATGAAACCCTTTTTTAGTGTACTTTCAATTTTTTGTCTATGTGTCTGATCCTCTATTAATAGGTTAAGAGTAACTAACTCTACCCTTTAACCTCCCCTTAACTGATGATGTGGTTTTCAATAATTGTTTCTAGCATTAATGAGTAGTATTGAATCTTGAAGTATTCTATAATGAATTGAATCGTGGTAAGAAAGTATGATAAGCGTTTTTGGCTCAATATAGTGATTTTCAAATGAGTAATAATTTTGTTGCTTTTGATGTTTCGACTCTTCAATCAATTGATTAAAAAAGCAAATAATTAGAATATGAGCTGAACTCAAATTATGTAATTTTTGAATCAAAACTCGCATAAGATATGACTGAAGGCCTTCAAAGTTAGTTCAAATCAAAAATAAATATTGAAAATGTTGAGCCATTTTTCTATTCAAATTATTGCTCAGTTTTCTCTGTTTTCGACATTTATTAATACCTATTAATTATAAGGTATTTTAGATTAAAAAATAGAATTAAAATATAAAATAATTATAAGTAATAAATAGTGAGTTGACATTGAATTTTATTTTTGCTTAATAGCGAAGGCTATCGACTAATCAAACATAAAATCATTTCTCTCTGAGTGTTAGTTAAAATTGAAATTCAAATCGAAACCTTCAGACTTGCATTAATTTATTTAATTATAATTTACAACAAATAATTTCATAATTCAAACTCGCATTGAAGTCAACTTTTAGTCCTTTTCTTTTTCAAACGAATATCAATATATGATTTCTTTCTCGTTTCTAAATCTCGATAAATAGGTGTAAAAGTAGACTTGATTTGCTAGACAACAATATAGAGCCTTTTTCTCTGCCAATTCTCAGCCAATTCTTCAATTTTTACAGTTGGCCTTAAAATGATTGCTTGATTACTCGCATTACTCTATACTATGCTTCCATAAATGTTAAGAAAGCACAAATTTATACATTATTTGAATAATTGTTTACTTTATTTGAATTAAATCGATTCAAATATTAATCGAAGAATAAATAAAGTGTGGAATAAAGGGTTTTATTGTAGTTTAGATATAAATAACATTTGCATAATCTAATCGTCATTTTATTAATTTATAAATTAAAGCATAAAATCATTTGTGAAGCGATATCTGGTTTGACATAAGATTTTAGTTATTTGATAGAAAGTATTGACTGAAAGTAAGATTAGTTTGAATTAACATGAATTGTATGTCTGACTCAATACAGATATTCGGTTCGAAGGCAGACATGCAATTACACACTCAGATCCATATGCGAGAGGCCAAACCATACAAATGCTCGCAATGTTCCAAAGCATTCGCCAACTCTTCATATTTATCTCAACACACGCGCATCCATTTAGGCATTAAGCCATACCGGTGTGAGATCTGTCAGAGAAAGTTCACTCAGTTGTCTCATCTTCAACAACACATCAGGACTCATACCGGCGACAAACCTTACAAATGCCGACATCCCGGCTGTAATAAAGCATTCTCACAACTGTCTAACCTTCAGTCCCACTCCCGGTGTCATCAAACAGATAAGCCCTACAAATGCAACAGTTGTTACAAATGCTTTACCGATGAAAACAGTCTTTTGGATCACATCCCCAAACACAAGGAGTCCAAACACTTGAAGACTCATATCTGTCAATATTGTGGCAAATCTTATACACAGGAAACCTATTTAGCAAAACATATGCAAAAACACGCCGACAGAATGGATAAACGCTCAGGTATTCTAAGGGCTGCCCATTCCTCAGCAGAGGTCTATTGGTCTAAAGGCGGAACCATCAACGCCGCCACTACAGGCTCTCCCAACCAGAATAGTGAGTGTGGCCCCGATGTCGGCTCACATCTACATCATCATCACCACCATCACCACCAAACAGAACAGTCATGTCTGGCCTCTGTGTTGAACGACCCGTCGACCTCATCTCGTTATTCGCGCTCAGAACTCGATCAAAGTCAACACCGACTCTCTGGAGGTCAACATCTCACTGGAGGGCCGAGCAATGGTCGACCAACTGATGACCTCTTGTATAGTATTGACCAAAAGACAACGCCATCGGTGTCTGCATTTACTCCGATTCAAACGTCGGGTGTGTTGAGCGGTTCAAACGCTGCGCGCAATGCTGTGGCCGCCGCTTATTTCCCTTACGAGTCATTTGGGTTCGCGTCTAAGGCGGCCACTGGTATGACAGGAATGGAAATGAAGTCTGCGATGGACGTGACCAAAGCCAGTGGTCACACGTCATTCCCCAACCAATTGATAGCTTTGCATCAAATCCGAAACTATGCATCGATGCCCTCATCTGCTGTGTCGGCCATCTCTGGTGAACACCCGATATCGTTGAAAGACAAACACTCGCAATAAGTTTTGTAAGTTTAGTGCAATCAGAACTACCGGTGATGTCAACCATTTGTGTGTGAATTCATTTATTTAAGCAATAGATTAGTTAATAGATTGTTTGGTGAGGGGTTGCCATTACCCGACACCACTCAACATGACATTCGATATATTGATTTGTTTGAATCGATTTCTCACAAATGAAACTGTGATCGGAATCTAATATTTGTTTAATAACTCAATCCTTTGAGAAAATGATTAATGAATTCAAACAATAGTTTATTTAATAATTTAATACCGATTTCATTGAATATAATTAGAATATAGATTAGAATTATTTCTTCCATTGATTTTCAGTGTCTGTCGATAGGAACTGACAGCTGAAGAAAATCATTTAATTTTTGCCCAAAATTTCTAAAGTTTTGTGCAAAGAATCGGATGATAACCAAAAAGCGGTGCCTTTTGTAAACTTATTGTATTATAAATATGACTCAAATTCGATATAATTATGTAATTGAACTGAAAATAGTTGTTCTTACGATCATATGATATAATCATTGCATAAATTATCACTTTCTTATCCGAGCAAAGGCTATCTGCAGAGAAATTTGTTAAAACCAGTGAATATATATAAACCATATTTTGTCATCAAATCTTAAAGGAGGTGCTCATCACTTGAGGTACAAATATTTGGTTTGCAGTGAAATTCATTTAATTGTTATCTTTGCAAACAAAACAAATTAATGACAAATAATGATCTGATTTATTGAATGTTCGCTTCCGTTAATTCTTATGTATATATAAGTACTTCGAACTTATCGTCGATTTGTTTTACGATATGTTTCGCAAATTCTTTTCATTTCCTCGATATTTATATAATATTTTCTGATATTTCGAAATATTTTTCCGACAGTTTAATCAGTTTTGAAATTGTTTTAAACAAAACTCATATTCAGAGACAAATATCCAATAATTGTGTTTAACTTAAATTAAAGAACAAATTAGAAAAATGTACCGAAATATGAAAGCAAAACACCGAAGAGTAGAGCAAAAGTGTGTCAACTTTGAGCCAAAATTGATTGTATTTTCAATAAAAAGCCAATTAATCATAGATTTATAAAATGTCACATTTGGAGACATTTTATGATAGTTTCTCTCAGGAAGAGTACGACTCATGTCTGGTGCCATTTGGTGACCAATAAACTGATTAAACGTTTGACTCACTTTAAACTCAAAATTGGAGTTTTGGTTTCAAATCAAACAACCCTGGAGTGAATAGAGTGAATTGAGTGTACTGAGTGTGTACTGAGTGTGTACTGGGTGATTTCATAATGAATGAGTAAACGACACATTTATTTATAATTCGATTTAATTAAAGGCTATTCAATGGTTTACATGGAATACAGGTTTTGGCGCAAAGTCTCAAATTGTTTGAAACAAAGTATGATTTGTGATAATATTAAGGCTTATATCAAATATAAGTCCCATTCAAATGCGTGTCAATTGATGTCATATTTCGATGTGAAAGCATTAGCACCAGATTTGTGCCAAATTCGAGAAAACAGGGTTTGCTCTCAGATTGCCTTTAGATTACTTACGAATTTTGTGCTCTATTTGTTGTTTACGGCTTTCATTCAAATGTATAGCTCTTCCAAAAGAGATTCGATCGGATTTATGCATATCTTCTAAAGTATTATCAAAACA
This sequence comes from Ceratozetes gracilis, assembly GCA_034694965.1. NCBI lineage: Eukaryota > Metazoa > Arthropoda > Arachnida > Sarcoptiformes > Ceratozetidae > Ceratozetes > Ceratozetes gracilis. The sequence continues at coordinate 15,404 of JAQIWF010000677.1, forward strand.
CTTGATGTCCGATCAAAAGACACTTTTATGACATATGTAATCAATGCCAAAATGGTCCGAATTATTGATAATTAATTTAAGTATTGAATTGAGATGATCTCCGGTGCTGACCATCGCTCTGTATCAGCAATAAAGGAATAGTGAGACCACTTTATCACACATTCAAATATGCGCTGCTCTTCAGCTCTTGTGATATGATTTCGATATCGATGGCAATCTTCTCCTCTTTTCGTCTCAAAACTTCTTTTTCTTTATTTCGAACTCAATTTTATTTAAATTTTCTCATATTTTCTATTTTATTGTCAATCTTTTGCTAATTTTAAACTTTTATTTCAATTCTTCTATAATTATAATTATTATTATTTAACACATTTATATCCTTCACATAAACTTATTTTTCGTGGACTCGATCCACACTTCTCTGACAATTGAACACAAACTCAAATGCTTATCACAATCAAGAATAGGACCGCACATACCATACATATTGACAAATAAAGCCACCTAGAATACATAGAAAATTAACTTAAAAGTTTTATTAAATTTAATTAAATGTTATCAATGATAATTTATCATGCAAAACTTATTTGTTTTCAAAACAATATTATAATCGTAAGTTTTGTTCTCTTTTAAAGCATCCATGTTAGCAGAATATATTAATTACTTAAGAGTATCTAGAACCATTCTTATTTTGATTGTGATAATCATTTCTAGCGAACAAATAAGTTGTGTTTTCGATTGTTTGACATTTCAACCGATATGTGCATCAAATTTACTGATTTTCATAGAATTAGATTTTATTTAGTGTTAAACCAAAGAATGAATAAATGAAGAAACAGTTACGAGAGGTTCGAATTAATTGAAAGATATTGAAAGTGGAAAGTATTTTGAATTGTAAAACGATTTGATAAGAAATATTTGTTTAAGAAATTGGTGTCCAAAGCGAGCATTCCTCAAATGAAGATATTCTCTCATTTGTTATATTATTATTACATTATTATTATATAATTATTATTATTATTCTATTGAATTTTGCTGTATTTGTATTAAATGAATGACTCATT
>JAQIWF010000678.1:0-16466 GCA_034694965.1 Ceratozetes gracilis
CTTTCACCAGAAAGGTCAGGGAGGGGGGATTAGAGAAAGTTTTAGCTCAAAATCTAGGGGGTCAGGGGGGAGGTCCACCAAAACTCATCGGTTTTGTATTAGAATTTTTCGAGATTTTGGGGAAAAAAGACAAAAATTTTGAAAAATTTTCAAAATTTAAAAAAAAGCCTATTTTTTGGGGAGAAACGTCATTTTTAAGGGCAATCCCCCCCTTGGCCATCCCTATTAAAAAATATATGTCTAATGATGTGAAGAGTCAACACTTTTTGATATTTTTAGAAACAGTTGAGACAGTAATCAATGCAAACATTAAGTGAATTGCGAGTCATCTCCTTTCAAGTCATAGCAATAATGATAAGAATATTTTCATTCATAATATTTGAAAGCATTGTCTCTAAATTTCTAATTATTAGTTTGTTTTAGCATGTAAACTTTAATAAACAAGGTAAATACAATTTTTAATTATACTGCACTTTCTGTGTTTTGTTCCAATTGCCTAAATTCACGAGTTTTTCTGTTAACTAACAGATGTCTAACAAATGTTGGGTTAAAAATAATTTCTCTCAAAATAGTAAACATCAAGAATTCAAGAGAAGTATTGTTAAGAATTACTTACCATTTTTGCGTCTCTTTTCCACGAGATAGGCCTCCCATTCCTCCTTGCTGAAGAAAAAGCGCTTGAGCTTTTCAAGAAAGGTCAGGTTCATGTCCTGATTGGATGCTGAGGGTGAGGATAGCCCTTCCTGGCCACAGGCCGTTGATTCAGGCTTACGCTTTGACATCACTGACGGCTCGATAGAGACTATATGAGCGCAGACTCAGCCCTAATGCAACTGTTGTGACGTAAAGCACAGTCTGTAATGTTATTATTTTAAATTTCAACAGGGCTATTCCTAGCAAATTAGCTAGATCAAATACTTTCGTTTACAACGTCTTATATTAACAAATAATTTTTAATTTAATTGTAATCATTCTTATCATGGTTGTTTGTGCTGTTTTTTGTGAAAACTCCTAGTAACAGTAAATGACACTTGCATTCTTTTGTGTGATATAAAGTAGCCATGGTTATACTTTATTATATTGTATACTTTTTTATTGTTAGTTAACTTTCAGATAATCCCTATTGAAATTATCTAGGCTTTTTTATTTTGCTATTTTACTTTTATTTTCATAAAAATTATAATTAATTTGTTAGATTATATATAAATTAGATATAATAATTAGCATGATAAATTAGTTTGTATACTGAACTATAAAAAATTTAAAAAATTATAATTTATTTGACAATACATTATGTGCTTTAATTTCTTATCATCTAGATAAAGTTAACAAGTAATTAATATATAAAAATAAATTTATATAAAATAAACTGTGCAAGCTCTATAAATGCACTAAATATGAATGTCAGAGGTTTCTAGCGAATAAAAGTATCAGATCAATTTATTTTTACTTATTAAGTACTAAACAAATACTATTAACTATTAACAAAAATAACTGTAAAAATAGGGTTTATTTTATACTGTGATCCCAATATGAGATTTACCATTAGAAATATTCCACCTATGTCCACAATACCCCTCTATTTAGTTAAATACCTTAATTTTTTATTAAAATATACAAGGTAAAATTTACATATTAAGATTTTTAAATTGTTTTGTAAAATATCCCTTAATCTGAAGTTTTAGTTGAATGGAAATCCCTGTTCTTATCATAAATTATAAGATAAATAACACACTTAAACAGGGGTAGCCATTCAACTCAAAGGTCAGGGTGTAAGAGGATAAAAGCTATAGTTAAAGCAATTCTTCCCTCGAGCAATTTTTTCACAAAGCTAAAGAGAGTATTTTGGCAAAATTTCAAACCTCAGGGGGTGTTCAAGTTTACTCCTTCTCCCCCGATGGCTACCCCTGCATTTAAAATACTTATTGATTACCTTCAATGTAAAAGCACTAACTTAGAAAACATTTCTATTGAATATTATAACAAGTTACATTATGTGTAGAATAATTATTACAATTTTAGTAATTGTTAGTTTAGCTGCTTTTGCTTATTCAGCTATTATTTCACTCGACAAGGAAATTGAAGCAAGATATAAAGAAGAGTTGTATAATAGCACCCGATGTACAAACTGTAATTCTTCAGATGACAAGGTATGTGTGGATGGGGAGTGTTATTGTTCACCAAATTACATCAAGGACATCTTTGGAAAATGCGTTTACAGAATATGCTCAAGTAATCCTGATTGTCTAACTTCCCATGATGATATGAGACATTGTTCATTTGGATCATGCGTTTGTAATACTGGATATTATGAAGACTATTCTAATGGCCGCAAATGTAAATATGACAATAACACCTTGATCAACTTAAGTATCAAGGAATACAAAGACGGATGTTCAAGCTGCTCTTCCTCTCATAACAAGGTGTGTATTGATGGTATTTGCTATTGCAAACCTAATTATAAAAGTGCCCCTGGTGGAGAGTGTGAATATCATACTTGCACACTTGATGCTGAATGTACCACACCAAATGATCATAATAGACACTGTTCTCTTGGATCTTGCTTATGTAATCAAGGTTATGTAGAGGATATGGGAAATGGGCGTAAATGCACATTTATGAATAACACAATGAGTACTTCAAGTACCAAGGCGTACCCAAGCTGCTTAAACTGCTTTCCTTCTGACAATAAGGTTTGCATGGATCTTTCTTGCTACTGCCAAACAAATTACAAAAAGGATGCTAAAGGGAAATGTGTTTATCATGCATGTACATATAATTCAGATTGTCAAACTCATGATTTATATAGACAGTGCTTATTTGGGAGTTGTGTCTGTCATCAGGGTTATTTTGAAGATATGGAAAATGGGCGTAAATGTGTGTATAATACATTTACTATTACCTCGAGCACTACCTCTTATGAAAACAATGAATGATTTGATTGTTATTTAATTGATAACAAAATGATATTAAAATGTTATTAATTAAATCTAATTATTTAAACTTGTTTGATAACAAATATTATTTGTTTAATTCTTGTAATTTTAATCAATAAAATAATAATTAAATTTTCACTAGTAAATTATTTCAAATATTGCTTGTTTATTTTATTGAATAAGTTATTGAAAAACAATCACACTGCTGTGAATCACCATGGTTTTTTGTTAAAAAACGACATTATAGAATATTGCTCATTCATCAGTAATAATGTAATATTAGGTTTTAATAAACAAAATTTTCTAAAAAACCTAGATTATTCGATATTAAGATTATTGAAAAATAGTAATTTTATTATAAATTCCTAAATTTAACATGAACATCTCATTTGATTTCTTGTTTATGTTAATTACTAAATTGTTATGTGCTCTTGGGTTTATTTATCAAACATCAGATATATTAAACGAATATTGGCAAGGCAAAACAATAGTTAATATTGAAATTGGCGTAAATGAGAACAGGGATATACTACCAGGGATTACAATTTGTTACCCTTACTCAATTTCCTTTGCAAAAATCTCAGATTTAAATAACTATTATGATGAACTCTACAAAATGTATAAGATACATTTAATAGAATATAATCATCAGGGTTTAGAAAGTGCTATGAATAAAATGAGGAATATTTACAAAACCATGATCAATGAAGTTTTGGCAAGTATAAATAATGGATCATTAGAAATATTTAATATATTTCATAATTATTCCGTCGAGTCATTTAATGATCATGGCAAACTTTTGGCGGTTATAATAGATGATGATTTAGAAAATAGTAAAAATAACTCTGATAATATAGAAAAATTTGACAAGATAATTAGAAATCCATTGGAAAGTGTTTCAATTGCAAAAAATACTGATGGCACCTGGATAACCTTGAAATGCTTCACCTATTTTAGTGTCCTGCAAAAACAATGGAGAAATTTTCGAATTGTGTATGATTTTATTTACATAAGACTAATATATAACCTAGATTCAATTCCATATTATCCATTCAAACTAAACGTGCATTCACCTAACACATTGCTTGATTATGAAAACTTAAATTACAAAAATATAAACTTATCGAATAATTACTTCATGACAATCTCAAAACTCTCCACAAAGCTCTTGGATAATAAGTACGACACAAATTGTTTTGAATATAATCATGACTATGAACATTTGACTTTTACCATGAGATCTGATTGTTTATCATGTGTTGTGAGTAAAGGGGTACCTCTAGCGAACTTTGAAAAATTTAATGAAAACATATTCTATCGTTTGTCATTTTTAGTTTTTGCTATCTCCAATATTGAATAAATATTTTTATCAATTTTAATTGATATTTGTTACCATTTTATTAATTCACTCTAAAAAAATAAGCAAAATTGACTTTTAAAAAAATCAGAATTATTTGAGTTATCTTTCAAGCAGATAAAAAATTTTACCTTTGATATTACAAAAATATTTTATCCATTTCCATGAAAGATTAATATCATACATCAATATTAAAATAAATAAAGACAATAATTCAAAATTAAGCATTCATTTTATTAATAAATTCCTTTCATTTTTTTTAATTATACAATTAAATTTCCAAACTGACAAGTTTTTTAGCTTGTTCTTTGCAGAATTCAGCCAAATATTTTGCTTTTGCTTTTGCACATACGGCTGGTTTACCACTATCAACTTTTTCATGAAGCTCACAAATGTTGTAAGTTAGATACTTCGGATCAGTTTGAATGCAATCAGTCAAAGGACAACGACGATCAAACATGTGTTTAAGGTCAACCATCAAATCCCCGTAACCAATTTGACCGAGAATATTTACTGTGAAACAGTCATCGGAATACCCAATATATTTGCATTTTTGAAATTGGTCATTAAAAATTGGTTCGAATTTGCTACCACTGAGGTGATAAATAGCTTTGATTGCCCCAATAAGTTCGGACTGTTTTAACGAATTAGGAGAGTCGTGATTAAAATCAATGCCATGAAATGATTGCGAAAGATAATTTGCTGAAATTTTGTCATTGGTTTTAAGTTGTTTATACGATTTTGATGTTTGGAAAGGAATTTTTCCAGAAATATTTCGAGACCAAAAACCAAGTTCTACTGCTTCAAATTTATCATCAACGTTAAAACCGTTGATGCAAATTATTGCCCGCACTTCTTCAAATTTAATTTCTTTGCTATTCAACAATGCCATTATTAATGTATTTCTAAACTAAATTCAAATTCTTTTATACTAAATTTTTGATGACATCATATCCGTTTAGAATAATTAGGAAAGGGGTAGAGAAAGGAAACTATGGGGGTGGGAGTGGGAGAAACCGGAAATTATTTGAGGGAAATGCGATAAATCAAAAGATTATATTTATACTTTTTATTTTTTATAAAAATATATTATTTGAAATCTAGATCTCGATATGTACACATTATATTTTATTGCTTTAATTATTCATTTAATTTTAAGTATTTATTCAACATATTTCTTATTTAAGTTTTCATTTGAAGTTAACTATAATTTTTCACATCAGATTGATTACGAAATCCGCGACATTTTGGATAAATGTCATTTTTGTGTTAATAATCATCTAGAAATATTTGTTAATAATGAGAATCTATTAAATAAAACATCATCAAATAATATTTCAGTTCTTACGAAAGACTTTATCTTGGATAGATTAAAAAATAAAACATATGAGTAACGAAATTTTTGATTTATCATTTCAACATCCAAGTAGATTCATAATCTTTGGGCCATCTCAATCAGGAAAAACAAGCTTCACTTTACAATTTTTGAATAAATTAGATGATTTATTTAATATCAAATTTGATCGAATCATTTACTGTTGTAATACAAACCCATTTACAGAAAATTTGAAGAATAAAGTGGAAATACATCCTGAAATTAATGAAGATTTGTTATCAACTATAGATTCAAATCTTAACAATTTTTTAATCATTGATGATCAGATGGAAGATTTCGTTAATAATCCTTTATCAAGCAAGTTATTTACAAAAATGTCAAGTCATCAAAATATTACTGTTTTTTTTCTTACACATAATTTATTTCCAAATTCAAAATATATGAGAAATATTAATATCAGTGCGTCATACATTATCCTGATGCGCAATCCCGGTGAAAAACTTCAAATACGATTATTATCTAATCGAATATCTGAAGATAAAAATGATAAAAGGTTTATTAATGCATATAAAGAAGCAACCCAACAACCTTATTCTTATTTGTTGATTGATCAAACTCAAAGCATCCCAGAGAAATTAAAATTTCGTACATTATTTCTAAATGAAAACAATTCACAAATCGTGTTTGTTTAAATAAATGGAATTGATAAATAAGTGTAAATCGGATTTAAAACAAATAATTAAATGCAAATCAATTGCCGATAGAAGACGAGTTTTAAAAAAAGCAAAAAAGTGTTTTATTAATGCAATTTCTGAAATTTCTAAAAATTTTTTATTGGGAAACATCACTACAAATAAGGACATTATCAAGATATTAAGGAATTCAAGAAAATCAATAGAATTCATATCAAAAAAGAAACCTCTTGAAAGCAGGCGAAAAGAGATAATTCAAAAAGGAGGATTTTTAAATATTTTAATTCCAGCCTCACTGTTTCTATTAGAAAAATTACTTAACAATGTCAAAAATTAAACGAATGAAATTAATACCAATTGATGAAACGATTTATCACGACTCTAATAAAAAATCGGAACAAATAAAGAGTGCAATGATTTTTGATACATCAGCTGATTTATTGAAAGCGACAGAAATTGAAAATGAAATGCAGTCAGTTTTGAATTCTAATTTAGATGAAAAATTAAAATTCAAATATTTCGTTGATATGTTTAGAAAGTTTTTAATTTATAAAAATAAATTGCAAGTTATTCCTCCGATAAATCAAGATAAAGGATTAGCTGAATCAAAAAATTCAATTTCAGCTTTAAGCCCAATTGGAAACTCCACTCCTTTATTTTCTTTAGGAAATAGAAGTTTTTCAGAATCAACATTAAAACCATCAATTAATAACTCTTCTACAATAGTTAATAAAAATATTACACCAAAATTTAAAAAATCAAGGAAACGGAAATCAAGTGCCGTAAAACGAATTAAAAAAATTTTTGAAGCTGAAACTTCTTCAGTTGATTCTGGTTCAGATAACGACACAGATGTTAACTGGATCCCATATAATTCCCCAAAAACAATTAAAACAATTAGTAGACTTAAAGCTGCTAAAAAATGAATAAGATTTTAAAACAAAATTACTATGATTTAAAACAATCATCATCATTTGGATCAATACAAAAATTGTATTTGAAATCGAGAAAAAGAATTCCTCATCTTACTAAAAAATATGTGAAAGAATGGTTGTTAAAACAAAAACCTTATTCATTGCATCGTTTGCCTAAAAGAAAATTTCAAAGATCTCAATTTGTATCAAGTAAAATTGATCGTTTTTGGTCATGTGATCTTATTGATATTTCAAAGTATTCGAAATATAATGATAATTTTAAATTTATTCTGGTTGTAATAGATCACTTATCAAAATTTGGTTGGGTCGAACCACTAAAAAATAAAAATACCAAATCAATTATCACTGGTTTTTCAACGATCTTAAAATCAGGACGAAAACCAAATGTATTAATATCAGATGCGGGAGGTGAATTTTCATCAGTTTCCTTCAGAAATTATTTATTACAAAATGATATAAAATTATATATCATGAGAAATACTGAAGTAAAAGCTGCAATCGCTGAGAGATTCATTGGAACTATCAAAAAAATAATTTTTAAATATTTAGATACTAAACAACATTATAGATTTATTCATAAATTACCTGATTTGATAAATAATTACAACAATAATATACATAGTGGGATACTTTTAAAACCAAAAAACGTAAATTTAAATAATGAATATAAAGCATTTTTAAATCTATATAGAAAAAGGATTAAAAATAATAACTCTAAACTTGCAATTGGTAGTAAAGTCAGAATTTTAAAACTTAAGAATAAATTTGATAAAGGGTATATAAATAGTTGGTCTGAAGAGATATTTGTCATATATAAAAAGCTTTCAACATTACCGTTTACTCGTTATTTGTTAAAAGATACTAGTAATAAAAAAATTCTAGGAAGTTTTTATGAAATTGAGTTATTAAAATTAAAATGAATGAATCAATACTTGTAACAATACCGTCAGATTTTAAGTCAAATATTGTAAATGATAATAAAATTTCATCTTTTAAAATTGATTTTGATGTGCCATTTTCATTTTCTGAAGAATATATGTGTGGATTAGTAGAAATTCTTTTACCAACAATGGTAAGAAATGTTCCAAATAATATTGATTTTAAGTTAGTGACTTATCAAGATAATAAAATGATTGGAATTAATAAAGTCAATATACCAAGTGGAAATTACCCTAATGCAGAAAAACTTGTTGATGTAATTAATAATTTAATAGAAAAAACCGAAACAATTAATTATGATTTAGCAAAAAATTATTTTAACGAAAACGAAATTGCAATTTTTTTACCAAAAATTAAACAAAATGATGGTTATGCAATTGTTACTCCTGGAAAAATATCAGTGAAAAAAAATAATGAAATCTTGTTTGAAAATAAATTATTTTTAATTTTTGATGATTATCTTCATTATATGCTTGGATATGAAGATAAATTTTTAAATAATCCAGAAGGAAAAGCAAAATATAGAATTGATCTGTCAGGAAATAATCACACTTTATATATTTATACAAATATTATTAAAGAATCATTTGTTGGAAACAAAAAATGTCAAATTCTTAGAGTTATTCCATTAGAAAATATTGGTGATAAAAATAAAATGATGAAATCAATTGTTTTCAATCCAATACTTTTTTATCCACTACGCCTACATAAATTTGATTTAATTCAAGTACAAATAACCGATTCAACTGGTAGAGAAGTCATTTTTGAGTCAGGGCGAGTTGTAATCACATTGATGTTTAGAAAGCGAAAATCAATAAAATATGAATAATCAAAAACTTTGTCGTATTTATAATTGCAATTATAACAGATATTATGCTTTACAAGCAGGAGGAAAGTGGGATCCAAATGAAATTAGTCTTTACACTGGAAAACCCTTTCAACGCGGATATAATATATTTTCATCATTCGGACGCAGGTTTGCTTTACCATTTCTAAAATATTTGGGGAAAAAAACCTTTGGTTATGGAAAGAATGTTTTGCTAGATGTGTTACAGGGTGAAGATCCGAAGAAATCTTTAAAAATAAATTTAAAACGCAGTGCTACTGAAGCTTTGAACGATGCAAAAACAAAACTTAATCAAAAAGGTATGAGGGGAAAAATTAAACGTAGCAAAAAACGTAGAAAAAGGAGATCACGTGTAAAAAATCATGCTAAACGGAAGAGAAAAATTCAACGAAAGAGAAGAAATCAAAAAGGAAAAACAAATTCCATAAAAACCCATTCGTTTAAAAAGAAGCAAACTAAAAAGGTTAAACTTAAAAAATTAAAAAATAAATTGTATAACATTTTTGATTAATAAAAATGTCCAAAGAAATTTTCAAATCAGAACTAGATTTATTTAAAAGAAGTTATTTTCAAAATTCAATTGAAAATTCAAATCTTATACAATTTCATCCAGTATCAGCGATAAACTCAACTAATAATCTAGAATTTTTCATTCCTTCTTCACCTGAGTCATTCATTGATCCAGAAAATATATTTTTATGGTTAACTGTGCAATTAGTTAAAAAAGATGGAACAAGTTATGATGCAACCCAAAATGATCGCTATTCTTTGATTAATTATTCTTTGATGACAATTTGGCAACAATTGGATCTGAGTTTAAATAATACATTAATTACTTCATCAACAAATACGTTCCCATATACTTCTTATCTTGACGTGTTAACTAAGTACGATAATAAGTCAAAACATACATATTTAAGATCAGCAGGGTATTTACCATACAGGGCAAATGAAATTGATACAGTCAACGCTGAGTTAGCTGGAATGTCAAATGCTAGCAAAAAATTCAAATTATTTGGAAAAGTCTTCACTGAATTATCCGAAAGTGACAGGTTTTTACTGAATGGTGTTTCATTGAGATTTAATTTTATTGCCTCAAGCAATAGTTTTTGTATCATGGGTGCACCAATTCGGGCTGCGGCTGGAGCTGTACCAGCACTTTCCAAACCAGAGCCTATTTTAAAGATCATTGAAGCATCTCTTTTTGTTCGTCACGTGAAAATAGCTCCAGGAGTATTCAATGCAATCAACAAAGAAATTCAATCATCAAATGTAATATACCCAATAAAACGAAGGAACACAATCCTATTTAATTTACCTGCAGGTCAATCAAGTTTTAGTATTGAGAATATATTTATGGGTCAACAACCAGATATGTTAATAATCGGATTTGTTGAACACAATGCAAATATTGGAGATTACGAATTAAACCCATTATGTTTTAAAAATTTTGGACTAAATTTCTTATGTGTTTATCTAAATGGAGAACCATTTCCTAAAGTTGCATATACACCAAATTATGCTGAAGATAATTATCAAAGAGAATATTTTGATTTTCACAACGAACATGGATTAGCTTCTGGGATTGGTATTCTTGATGCTAATTATCTTAGTTATAAGCAAGTAACAAACCTCTATTGTTTTAATTTTAATCAAGACTTCAGTAACTCCAATAAAGATTATGTTAATTTGTCTCGTGAAGGGACTCTAAGAGTTGAAGTCAAATTTGCTGCTGATTTGCCAAAAGCATTAAAACTAGTATGTTTTGGAAGATTTGATAACAATATTGAAATTGATAAATCACGAAATATATTAACAGACTTTTAAATGAATACAAAACAAATTGAAAGTTGTCTAATACAAAATTATTTTTCACAAAAATCATTTTGTGGAGTATTGCCAAAAGATTTATTACCTGTTAAACGAGTGAAAAGGCCATGCTCATTTGTAATTAATACAGATAACTCAGATGAAAAAGGATCTCATTGGGTCGCGATATATTTACCAACAATAGGAGCAGTTGAATATTTTGATTCTTTTGGTTTTAAACCATTAAATTTTGAAATTGTTAATTTTATAAAAAATAATGGAATTAAATATAAATATAATTCAAAACAAATACAAGCAAATCAAAGCAATACTTGTGGAAAATTTTGCGTGTTATTCATTTTATTTAGATCTAAAATGATTTCTTTCAATACATTTATAAATTTATTTACAAACGATAAACAATACAATGAAAATTATGTAAATAATTTATTTAAAAAATTATATAATTAAACAGGATTAAAACCGTATGGCAATGTATGTATTTTATCAGAACAAATAAATCTTTTATCATCAAAAGGATGGTGACAAAGTTTTTTCATTTTTTGTGTAGATAAATTAAAATTTTTACTAGTAATTGTTCTATTTTCAGCAATAATAAATTTTTCTTGATATAAGACTTGGTTATAATCGTTGTGTGTTATGTATTTTTTTAATACAACATTTTGCAATCCTTTGCACCTTTTCATATTTTCACCGTCTGCAAATTTGAGTGAGTATAATTTTGCTTTCAAACCAACAAATTCCTCTAATATTTTTCCATTGGTTTCATCTTTCAAAAAACCAACACGTTTTTTGTTAATTTCTGAAAATAAAGGATGATCCTTTGGATAATTTGAAAGATCTAGAAATTGTGAAACTTTTTTCATATCTTCATAAAAGTTTTGACTTTTCACACTAAGTATATACGAATCAGTATCTAGTTGCAAAAAATATTAGCATGTTTAAAATTATATCAATAAGAATTTACCTGTATAACATAAGGTAATTTGTTCTGGAAATTGTTTCAGAAGAATATTATAATAAAGTTGATACATAAGATTCTTTGATAATTCCAAAACTGTAAATCCAAGGATTATAGGTTTATTTAGGTATATTGATGATTTTCTCATCTTTATTAAAACTTTATTTTCAGAAATTATCTTAAATTCTTCAAATAATGGTTTTTTTAAGTAATTCTTAACTTGGTTTTGAGATAGGGCCATTTTAATATTAACGTGATTTCTAACATTTTCACATGCCTATAAATAAAAGAGTTGAATTTATATCTGTATTTAATTTTTATGGTTTGCAAAATTTGACAAAAATTTCAAATAAAATGCAAATAATTTACAGTGATGGTAGGGTGGGTGTATTTTGATTAAAATTTTTTATCCGTTATTAGACATTGAGGGGTTTTTCTGATTAACCCCCCCCCCCCCCCGAGGATGAAAAAATTTTGTTTATGAATAAATATTAGAACTGCGAGAATTTTATATTTTAAAAGGGGGATAAACCCCTGCCCCACCTTAACTTTGATTTGGATGGCATGTAATATTTTTGTCATACCCTGTGTTTGAAATAATTGCCAATTAAACTTACCTTTCCAAATATACTGTTGTTAAATAATTTTAGTAAATCCTGGCTAAATTTATCAGAAGCTTTTTCTCTTAATTTGGTATTTAATTGAATATATGGTTCAATCCATTTAGACTGCTTAAATCGTAATACTTTGTGAATTTGCACTAATTCTAGACCAAGTTCCAAATAAAGTTTTAAATTTAAATAGTGAACGACGTATTCCTTTTTATCTTTTAAATCCAATATTAATTTTTCACAAGGTTTATAATAAATATTATTTCTTTTCATTAAAGAAATGAGATAATTCTGGTAATCAGATAATTCTTCCAATTCAACTTTTCTTCTTATTGGAGCTAAAGGATAATCGGAATGTAATTTATGAAGATTTCTGGGATATTTCAAATCGACCATTAATATATAACCATAATTGGAATTCCTATCAATTTTATTCCAATTTATATTAAGGTATTCATTTTTTTCAATCCATTTGTAATCTCCTGTGGCCATCGGTTCACATTGTGCATAACCGTATAAATTGTTGGCATCAAAATACATCAAATAATTTGAATCAATATTTCCATTTAAATCATTGTTTTTAATATGACGATTATTAGCTTTTTGATATCTTTTAGACACCTGACTAATACCACCCCTTAAATTTTGTTCTATAAATAAATACATGTCAACATCTGTAATAAGCTCTATTTCTATATTTGTATAATATAACATACAATCCCAACTTAAAGATGGTATAGAATAATAATAACAAGGATCAAGAGAATAAATTTTCAAAGTATTTTTTCTAAAAGTCAAAAAAATATCTGCGAGTATTGCTGTATCAAGCAAAACATAAAGATTATGAAAATCCCCAAGCGTTTTACATTTAAAATATTTGTAAATAAATTTTGCATTATTGTATTTAGCCAAATCAACATTTGAAAACTTCAACGTAGAATAAAATTTATCAATTTTAGGAAATTTCTTTAATTTAAAAATTTCAAAGCTATTGAATAGTTCGTAAGGATATGCTGCCTTACCTATTATTTTATCAAAAATCTCGTCTGGAATAGATTTATAATAGGTATTTAAAATTTTTCTTGTAATTATAAATAACTTTGGATCAGAATTTTTTAAATTAATTGCTAAAGAATCGAGTGACGCTGATAAAAATTGATATGAATCAAGAAATTTAATTTTGTCTAATGAAAAACTAAGAAATTTTTCATTTGTTTTAGGTAATATTTTAATATTTTTAAAATATTTAGAATCAAGTTCTTTTAAAATTAAATTTTGATCAAAATTTTTAAGATTGTGAACTATACAAGGTATTTGTTTTGGCAATTTATAAAAAATATTACAAATTAGATGGGCAGGATTTCTAAATACACCAGTCAAATGGCAATGGTCTTTAACTTTGATCTCAAATTCATTTATTAACTTGTTGCATATGTGACATGTATTTGTTGAATTATACCTAATTATTTCTGCCTTTGTTAATTTATTTATTGGAACTTTTATATTTAACATTAATAGAAGATTTTTTGTAGAATTAAATAATGTTTTAAAAAAGACTTTCATGCAGTTTTCCCCTCTATAAATTTTGTGAAAAATTATTTGTGAATTATCATCAACTATGATCATACAAAATCCACATGGTATATGCTTTTGATATAAACAGGTATTTTCAGATATCATATTATTATTTTCAACAACTAATGTTTCAAAATCCAAAAATATTAAAAATTTGTGTTCTAGAAATGAGAAATAAGTATAATTTTAATTTTTATTTTAATTTATAAATCAATAAAAATTTGTTTTATAAAAAATAAGATTTTAACCTAATTTGTGATGATAGTTTTTGAACTTCATTTTATTATTGTCTTTTGATGGTAACTTCACATTTGAAGGTTTCATAGCATAGCAAATATTCTTATGAGAATTTAGTTTGGTTTCGCTTGAGAAGCCTTGTAAACAATTTTTGCAAAAGTAGTGTTGTTTTCCACCTTTTCGTCCTAATAATCTGTTAAAATTTTTTATATAATAATAATGTTCATTGAGGAGCAGTAAGTCAATATTTGTTTTTGACTTAAATTTTGACAGATATATAGGAAAAACATCTGATTTGTTGTTTGAATTATCAAAACCATAAACATTAATTTTAAAGTTTAAATGTTTATTCTTCATTTCAAATTGTTTAATTTTTTTTATTTCCATTGGAAATTTTGTATTTTCAAGATTGAACTTCTTAAAATGCTGTCTGTAAATATTTGGTGAATATTGTTGAGATACATTTGATGGTGGAAATAGTTTTGCACAAATTGAATAGAGAAAACAACGATTATCTCTGTTTTTAATATTAATAATCGCTTTTTTATTTTTTAAAATATTTGGAAGAATTTCAGTTGGACAGCTACCATATTGAGCTCTATATTTACCAATATTTATATCCAATCTCATAATTTTCTTTAAAACCCAATCAGAACCATTGACAGAATATTCCTGAATTTGATTTTCGAATTGGTTTAATATATTAATATATAATCTTTCCAAAAAACTTTTATGTGATATGAACTGGCTTTTAGTTGTAAAATAACCAATTTTTTCAACAATTAAATCATTATCTGACCGATTAAAAAGTAATTGCAAACAAAATTGGATTTTAATTGCTTTGAAAATATTGAGTTGAAACTCAATAAAAGTTCTCATATCTTTTTCATAATAACCAAAAAAGTTATGCAAATCTCTAAATTTCGTTTTGTTAACTAATTCATATTGAGCCAAAAAATTATTAAACGCATGTTTGACTAACTTAAATGGTGATGTTTTAATAAATTTTGCAATTTCTTTGTGTCCTTTACCAATTTGTTTTAGGTTTATTTCAGATCTGCTATTTTCGCTTTCATCTGAACTAATATCCAAATCGCAAATTTCCATGTGATTTTGTTGACAATCATAGAATAAATTACAGTTAGTGCAAAATTCTCTGTTGTGCTTGATAATTTCGTGTTGAGAATATCTTTTCATTCCTTTGAAATAATCATTACATTCAAAACATCGATAACGGAAATCATCAATTCTGTCTGAAATATAATAAAAATAATTAAATTCTAATTACAAGTTATTTAAAAAGTTAAAACTATATATATTTAATTAAAAGTTGGCAATATCTGAAACATAAAATTGTTGTAAGTTTAATAATTTTATATATAGATTTTAAACAACATAGAAAAGACTTAAAACGATGTAACTATTGTTAATTGAAAAAATAGAATTATATATCATAGCCAAGGTTAGTCAAAGGGGGATTTGCCGGATTACCCCCCCCCCTGAGGTTTGAGATTTGTTCAAAGTCTCCCTGAGGTTTTGAAAATCTTAACATTACGTCTATGGACAAGCATTAGGTCTGTCAAGATTTTTATGTTTCAGGGGGATATCCCCCCTGTTATCTTCGAGTTGGATGACTAACCCTGATTATAACAATCGTCGAGATTTAAAACAGAAAAATTCAATATATATATATATTTAGGTCAAGGTGAACTTTTTAATAATTTCCCCGATAAGTAATTTGATTTGATTTCATGCTATCAATTTTATCAAGTTCAAATTAAATGAGAATATAATTTATAACTTGGCATTAGTTTTCAAGACAACTAAATGGGGTTCAAAATTAACCCAACAGTTCTCACCACAGATAACGCTGGAGATCAAGAAGTAGTGACAAATGATGTTCTTATCGACAAAATGATTGTTTTGAAAATGAATGTCACGAATGATAGTGAAGTGAATGAAGTGTACGATAGAGTAAAACGAGATCTAGAGTTCAGTGGAGGAGTGGTGTTGGCAGTGGTCAACAACGCCGGTGTACTTACCTATGACTCTTTAGATTAGAAAACACTCGACACATACCACAAGTTGGTTGATATCAATATCTTCGGAACAGTTCGTTTGATTCGGATATATATATATATGCCACTCATTAGGTCTTCCAATGGTATGTTTTATTCAAATAAGCTTGTTAATCTAACAATTTGATCACA
>JAQIWF010000679.1:0-16459 GCA_034694965.1 Ceratozetes gracilis
AAATAGAATAAAAGGATTAAGATAAACAGCTTACATTACTCAAGTTGAGACTCGCTAATAAGAGATAGACTGTACAAGGGTGTGTGCTACCAAAATTTGAACATTGAACAGAGAAAAAATCAATGGATCAACACATTTAAATGTGATCTATACTCCATTGGTTATCCCTAACAGTAGGCAATAAAATATTGTGAACAAGACTTTTCATTTAATAGAAATTTGTTTCATTTTGAAATGCAAATTAGTTTTTGTTGCTTAAAATGTCAAATATGTTTAGATATCTTTGATTATAGCATACATTGCATTAAATTGAAGGGAAAATCTTTATTCCTTTGAATTCCATGAGTTCTCATAAAACAAATTGGTTTTCATTTTGACTTTCGCTCTGAATATTAGTAAAGAGTGAGAGATAGCGAACGGAATTAAATTTATTCAGATGTGAACCACTTATTTATTTATGCAATTTATACGAATTGCACGCAATTGTGAGACAACTGCAGGTGATTCCTGACTCTCACAGCCCTCTGCCAGAAGTCCATTCACATCGTAACCGCCGGACACTCAATAACTCACTTATTCCTTACAAAACACTTATCTTGAGTTCAAAAGTGGAAACAATACATTGCAATGTGTGGGCGATAATGACTATGGAAATTGGAGTGATTCCTATCAAAATTCAATCAGCATGATAAATTTAACACTTGCAAGTTCAACACAATTGGTTTATCTCAACAACTCTTTTGTGATCTTTTATTTCCTTAAGACTTCTTCGATAAATGCTTTGCATATAATAAATGTTTAAAATTTTAAAATATTTTCAGAGATAATTTAACACGAGTAATGTATGATGGTGCAATTGAAATTTGTCCTAGATTCGGTCATATGAGTTGACTATCGATTTAAACAAATTGCTTATACTTTAAGGGCTCAAACTTTGATATTTTCCAGAATCCAATCAATGAAATTGGGGACAAACATATCAGGGCTCACATCACAACAGTTTCGATCAGCTTTGAAGTGATCTCATTATTGAAATTGGGTTTCCTCTCGATATACCTTTTGTTCAGTCTCTCCAAATAACGGTACTATCCTTATATACCATATCCTTTTTGACAGTTGGATAAAAGCATTAAATTTGTTCAAATTTGCTAATTATGCTTAAAATATCTAAAATACTCATTCAATTCATATCTTTAACCCTAAAAACAGGGGTAAACACGGATACCCCGGAGGACTGAGACTTAGCCAAAATCCCCCTCCCTCAATGAGGTTTTGAAAATCTTAACATTATGTTGGCAAGCACTAGGTCTGTCAAGATTTTAAAACCTCAGGGGGGTACACTTCGATTTGGATGACTATCCCTGGCTAAAATCCAAATTATATTAAGCGGTCAAATGAATGAAAATTATTACATGTAGCAGAAAAATTCCATCTTTATAACTTAAGAAATTCTTCAAACTCACAAATCAGGGCTATTTTTCGTTATAAAGCTTATGCATTGATTTCTAAATTATATGCAGGTTTAACTCAAAATTTAATTTTACAAATATTTTATTTACAGATAAAATCAACATTTTGTATGAAGTTATTTGACTTTATGTAAAGTAAATAAAATTAATTACAAGATATTCCACATAATTGACATTAAAATGACATTTTTCAGTTTGATTAGTCCATTGTCATGGCAACGATGAAAATCCTTTTTATCAGAAGAGGATATTTGACGGTTTCAATTGAGTTAATCAGTTGTTTGCTAATCACCCAAACGTAATACCAAGGTATAAAACAAACGAACACAGCATTGAACTCATTCTCTTTTTTTGCAGTG
Source organism: Ceratozetes gracilis (assembly GCA_034694965.1). Taxonomy (NCBI): domain Eukaryota; kingdom Metazoa; phylum Arthropoda; class Arachnida; order Sarcoptiformes; family Ceratozetidae; genus Ceratozetes; species Ceratozetes gracilis. Next base: position 1,829 of record JAQIWF010000679.1, read on the forward strand.
GATTTCCCTTCAAAGCTCAGAGTATTTTTTTAAATTTCAAAGAGTATTTAATCTATTTGATCAGCAAATCTCTGGGGAATGTCGTGAATGTCTTTTCTGTAGTTGGAATGCATTCGAAACTTTCGAAAGTAATTTAAAATTTATTACTTTTGTCTCTTCTTTTATTTTTGAGTTATTCAATATTTAGAGAAACAAGATATTTGCCTTGTTCATTCATTCGATAAATTGCTGAATTGATAGTTGAATTTGTCAGTCAATAAATGAAATCTGAGATTCTTTTTGATTTCTCGATAAGTTATGAAATTTGATAATTTTTTACTGGATGTTCACAAATAATGGCATCCGATGTCTGTCCTCATGTCTGGGTTCGACATTTCAAATATCCATTTGATATCTTTTGTGGCTTTGTCTTCATTCATCATAATCTTTGCCTTTGGCTCCCCTTTTGGCCACTCTTTCAATACATGAGTCCATAGAATATGTGAACAACAAATGAGTTCTTTTCCTGCCATTAGACTAACACGTATTGAACCAATTGAACCAAGTTGAGGATTACCAATTGTGTACTACATTTGTTACATGTCCTTACAACAAATTAAGGTTTACATCAGATTAAGGTTACCCAAGCTCTTCATCGACAACATGATCAAGGAACTTTGCCTCCACATATTTAAATAATACACTGTAGGTGGTTTTTTCTCTCTAGATAAAATGTCAAATTTTCGATACATCTTGCAATGAGAAATCAAGACTGTATCTAGCTAATCAATTAATTGCAAGTTTATTCCAATATAAAAATGAATAGAAATGAATTTAAAGTGTAAGCAATAAGTGATAAGAGTTTTGATTTTAAAAAGATTTATTCAGTGCTTATAAATAATGAATTCAAGTTCTGCGAGGGATGTAATCACTTGTAAACCATTGAGCTCTTCATCTGAATACACTTTATTTCCAGGCCTGAGGACAACAACTGCTCTGAACTGAGCCGCAATGGCAGCCTTCGCTTTCCGAGGACTGTCTGTTATATACAGAATATTCTGTGGATGTCTTTCGAGGAGAGCGGAGAAGATTTGTTTGAATCGGTTTGAATCGTATTTATATATATGATGGCTATTGATTCCATTCATCACATAATGATTGAGATCACCCACGACTGCAGATCTTAGGAATTGTTTTTGCTTTTGGGGCGAACCAGAAGCAAATGTATAGATTTTGATGCCTAAGTCTTCAGATGTCCAATACTTGAAGGCGGGCTCTACATCATCGAAGATAGGAGCTGTCAGTCTACGGCTATTATAGCCCTCCGACCAAATCGAGTGATAAAACTCTGTAATGTTTTTGGAGAATGTTTTCAAATCATGAGTTTCCCTCCATTTGATATTTTCTACCACCGATGCAATCACTTCACTCGTATTATCTGATTCTACAATAGATGGTAAGTCAGGATTTGTCTCTTTTTCTTGAGCTGATTGTTCCCGCAAACGATTGACAAAGTCTTTGAGTTGATATTTATCATAATTTCGTTCCATAAAGTCAGTGATATTTGCATTCAAATAATCTTTAAGTTCTTTAAGGAAATCCCAAGAAGTGATGACACCCCAAATGTCTATCAAAATCTTGAAGGGCTGATCCATTTGCAGCTTATTAGACATTTTAAAATAGATTTTACCAAAAGAAACGATTTCTTTGAACTATTTGTTTCAAGGCATTTATTGCCATCCCTTTTGCCATTTTTGAATACATCCGTTGAAAGATTGACCGCGCTGAAATTGATTCTTGTATAAAAATCAATTTATTTCCCTGGAGAACTTTGTACTCCTTTTGCTTTTTAGCCCAAATTCTTTTGATTTTATGTAAAGTATTAAAAAAACTCGAAAATAAAATAGAAATCTACTTCTTTTGCATCCATTTCTTAGTCCAATAGTCAGAAGATTTAAAAATTTATTTAAAGGTTTTATTGAAAATCATTTTTTGATATATTAGAGGTTTGGCACATGAAGTATGAATTTTTGCCGATATGTCATATTTGTGGCCAAAATAAAGAATTGAAACATTAATCTTAAATATTTGTTTTTTTTGTCTGAGAAGTAAACGATTGGATATTTTCCAATAAAGAGTTATTTGACTATAAATGGGGCAAAAACTTTGTGAAAGTACCTCTAAAAATCATTTAAGTTTTATACATTTCCGCAGAAATACTTATTGCCTGGAAATCATTGAGAGGGCAAATATGTGGAAAATGTTGTAAAAAAGTCCCTTTGAGACCAGCAATAAAAAAAGTGAAAACTATTATAAAATATTGTATTTCACAAAAGGATAGACACAAATGAAAGACAAGTCTCTATCGATTGGATTCCTTTCTATTTTAAGAAATGGAGCCCACATTTGAGACAAATTTGATTTATTAAGTTTTAGAAGAGAAATAAAAGCCAGAAAATGTTCATCGATTCAAAAAGATTGGGGAAATTGATTTGAATTCACTGAACCGGAAAATAAATATTCATTATATGCAGACTTTGTGTTAAAAGTGGTTTTTAAGTGAAAATTCTTGAATTCCAAACACTTGAGAGAGAAGTGAAAAGTTTTAAAGCCTTTGAATATCGGACTTCCAATCAATATTTGTGACACTTTCCACACAATGAGAGCTATCGATAGAATAGTTTCCATTTATTCTCAACAAAGACATATTCAAAACGACAATTATCTTAAGGATTCTTATCGTCTCATCACTCAATCATTTATTTTCTATAGTATTGCATACAGTGTTATGCATGAGTGGAGTGCTGTTCTGTGCCAATGCTATGTCAAGTTTATATCCTATTTATTTGCCCATCGATTCGATGGTCTCTCAAATGATTTGCTTCGAATCGAAATAATTGTAAATATAAGACCCGATAACTAATGGATTACACAAAACATTAGACCAAATCTTACAAAAGCCAGGAATCGATTAATTGGTTAACAAAAGACAGTTTCCTTGCATTAGAAAAATCAGTTTAATGTTAAAGAAAATTCATTTCAATTAATTTTACTAATGATTCCATTGTACTCATTGACAGAGATGACCAAAGAAGGGTCTATTGCACAACAGTACCTAATCATCTTGCTTAATTAAGATTATGCTGTTATTAAGATATACAAGTTTAGATTTCTAAATGAAATAAATAGTTATTTTTATTTATTATGACAAAAGACATGATATGAAAACCCATGAAATAATGGGTTAAATAATTTCATTGAATCACTGGTCGACTTCATCACCATTTAAAGAATTGCAAAAATTTGAGTGCATTTGCAAGTCTTGGATCAAATGGTGCTGTTCTTCAGCGCTAAAGTTAATGTCTTTAGACTTGCGATAATCATTAATAACAGAATGGAGTAATTGAGTGAAGAACAGGGATTCGTACTCTTTCTCCGGATCATATCGATCGAATTGGTCTAAATTGTCCTGAAGTTTAAGAGTCAATGTGTCGTAATTATTGCGGACTATTTCCAGGACCTGTTCTTCTGTCAGAGAAGAGATCTGATGTGAGGAAGAGTATGACTCGATTTTGGCGTTGAAGTGATTAATAATGGCTTTGATGTTGACCAGAGAAGACGACACTTTGGTTGCCGTTTCCTTATACTCTGCGCTGTCATTGGCTGACAGATAGCGAAGGGCTGACATAAACCAAACATAAAAGCAGTCATTAATTGCAAAATCGACTTAAATTAAAGAAAGACTCACTCATTGAGTAGAGCTGTTCGAAGACTGAGTGCATACGAATGATCTCATAATAGAGTTCGTCATAAGATTGCGGTGACGGCAGAAATGTGTCCCCAAATGTTATGAACAAATTGAATATATTCACCACATTTAATGCCAGCGCAAAGATATTACACCTTTTGATGAGGTCGGCCTCATTGTTAAGTATGAACTTCATTAACACTATTAAAGCGGTCCACAACTCTTTCCACATGTAATCCACACGTATTTTACATTTCTTCTGATAACAAAGCAATCGATGGATAACTCCAATACATAACTGATATAAATCTAGCAAAAGATTCTTTCGTGTGTGGGTCAGAATGAACTCAACCATCAAATCCATGACAGAATAAGAGAGCGGTCGCGACACTGTTCTTTGATTGCAAACTTTTCGATGTCTCATAGGCTGTCAAATGTCAATCTTAAGTATTGGTTATAAAAGTGAAGGTTATTTATGATTACCATTCTGTGCAACTGTACTGTGAACGGCATATTCATGTCATGCATTATAGCATTAGCGCACTGGTCTTCGGTAATACAGGTCAGGATTATAAAACACAAACGAGAGGTCTGTAGTATTTCTTCGTCTGAAATGATTTAAATAATTAAAGAATTGATTGTCTGAAGTGTGAAACAAACCCTTTGTGTAGAGCATAACAATTGAGGAGAACTCAAGAAAAGCTACCAATAGGTTGGAGGGAGGGTTTCCAATGTCTTGCATCGATTCTAAAGTGTCTTTCAATGAGAGATAAATAGAGACTCATTAAAGTTAATGATCTGCTTATAAAACTCATTAGAGTATAGTATACCCCCATTCAGTGCAGTCGTAGAGTTGGCGCTTTCGGACGGAATGCTATAGACTTCTGTCGGCGACTGAATAACATTTAATTACTTCAATTCAATAAATTCTAAAGAAAATCAATAGAAATAAATCTCACAGTTGTTAGAAGAGTAATGAAATTTCTATTCAGATGAACCGCTTCATAGAAGGCTAACAAAACTGAGTTATTTGTCTTCAAATTACTTCTTTCGACTCCATTCTCGTCAGCGATAAACATATTTCCAACCTTTCAATCAAATAATTTAAGACAAAAACAGCGAAATTTTGTTGAGTTATACCATATTTGTTAAGGCGTTGAATATTCCGCCCGATTTTGACTCGTTATTGATTTGATCAAACTTTTTATTAAAATCTAGTAATTCATTTGAGACGACCTGAGCGTAACCCTACAAACAGAACCCATTACACAATATCTGAATTAAGACAAACAATACACACATTAAGTTGGACCTCATCGTCAACTATAGACAACTTCATTATATAGGGATTCGTTGACTATTAGAGGCATATAATAAAAAAAGTTTAGTTGAAATGTTTAGCACAACATTAGAATAATTGCCTCATATTTGCGATAATTAAGAAGAATAGTCAGTAATAAAATCATTTTATATCCGTTTCGATGTCTCTGTTGGTGAACATTAAGTAATTGAATCAATGCGTCAAACAATTGGTCAGACATTAAGATCTCAATCAATGGGTTTTTATTGACGTTTTCATAGGCCTTAAAATGTGAGAAAGAATTCAATATTTGAGTTAAACATTAAACAAGGTAATAATCAACTCTTACTGTCACTAATATCAAGAACAGTTTAATGACTAAGGTTTTCATCGGGACCGGGAGTTCATTGATTAAAATACTGCACAAGAAATCGATAAGAGACTGAGTTTTTAGTTCGATGTCTTGTCTTCCGATTAAGAAATCGATTAAATCAAACTTTGAAGGACTGGACCGCCATTTATCTGATATCACTTTCGATAAAATGCAGAGCGTCTGACCATAAACCAAAAAATATTAGTTTTTAGACAATTAAAGGATTGCTTTCAAACTTACAATAAGACTGTTCGCAACTCTTAGGTTATTATCACTTTTGATGGCAATAATACACTCCTTAGACATCAAATTAACGATTGCTTTCATTGCATTCAAGTTTGTCATTGAATTCAATTCATTCTCCAAAGCATTTCCGTTGGCCTAAGAATACAATCAAACAAAATATTGAGACAAACATTCAGTAAATCACAAATCAATTGATTTACTTTTAAGAGGAAGAACTCATTCCAGAAGTTGTCATTTTGGGCGAAAGGCTCCCTTCCCTAAAGTGAACAAAACCAAGTTTAGTAATACATAAATGAACTTGTCTAAAATCAAATATAAGCATGATTAAAACAAACCTCAACCAAAGCCTCATACAATTGAACCACTTTTTCCTTAAATGGTTTTCGTGTTTGCAGTAGTTTTGACATAATTTTAATTAGTGTTTACAATATTAACCATTTCTTCTTCACTGAACACAAGATGTAATTCAGTATTGATTTGTAATTTCAATTAAATACTGAATCAAAGATTGATTACAACATAAACAACAAACAAATGACACAATCCTTGAATGTAAACAAAAGTGTAATGAGTTAGAGATGAACGCAGTCTCGCATTGAAAGCCATTTAAATCGCCGGTAAATCACATTAAAAAACACTTCATTTGTTTGACAAACAGTGAAAAGAGTGGCGCAAATGAAATGTCAATAGTATTGCAATGAGTGAAGCATTCAAATCAATTTTAACCTCGATTCTCATCCCTACCCTTATTGTTATCTGAATGCCATTTAAAGTAATCTATGAAAAAAAGTTTTTCTATCGTATCATTGTTTGCCTGTGAGTATAGGAAAGGCTTATTATTCAGTGCATTGAGATATCCGTTGAGTCGCTTAACGTAAACATCATATCAACACTGAATGACATAATACTAATACAGAGTTGTATTGAGTTTATTGAGGACTCAATTCATGCAATCGATTAGATTAAAGACAAGACATTCTTTGGTTTTAATTGTTCCCTATTTTACTCAATTGAGTTGACATCAAATTGAATACATTTTATATAATTATTGAATCATTTGTTGAATCCGTGGACAACAAGTCATTAGTTCTTAATTAGTCAAACATTTTTATAATCATTGAAGACATCAGTCATTAATTTCAAGGATTTTTCACTTCAACTCTGCTTTGGATTTAAATGTCAATGAATTTCATGAAATGATAGTAAATATTTGAAGTGTTGCTCCCATTGAGTGATGGCTTCAAAGTGGACACAAATCGCCGATAAAGACAAATATGGAATCGGTTTGTCATCAAAATATTTTTAAATTTCCTTGATATCAAATTTGATTATTCCCTCAAAAATTGATTTGTTTTCGGTCTCTAAACCTATAGTTGTATCCAATTTGAGGCAAAATCTGGTTCTTCCGCATAGACTTCAGCTCTCTATCGGCGATTCTGTCCGTATTCTTGAAGAATGTGGTCAATGGTATTATGGCTATTGTCTGAAGAATAGGAACAAAAAGGGAATATTTCCCATAAACTATATTTGCATCAAAGATGCCATAATCGACAAAAGCGGGTATTTTAGCCTCAAATCAAACTTAATATAAGTTTTATTGATTCGAAACCCATTGGATTCCAGAGTTCATGAAGTGGTGATCCCAAAGGAACCGCCTATAATACAGGAGTTAACATCGGTTATAGGGGAGTGGGGGGACATTTGGAAACAACTATATATCGTTTGTTATTATAATTAATTAATTTTCGATTAACTCTTATGTGAACCCAATTTAGACCTCAGATCCAAATTTCCGGATAATTCGTGAAATGATGTTTGAATTGATTACTTGGAGGAAACAGATTATGTCGGGAACCCTTCCCGCAGACGAAATGAAGGAATTGAAACAAAAAGTGACCGCTAAGATTGACCATGGCAATGCGTTAGTCATTCATCATTGTGTTTGAGTTAATTGATCAAGGTTGTTTTCTATAGAATATTGTGTTTGGATTTAGTGGTTAGGGACGAATCGGGTAATATTTTGAATCCGGAGATCACAAGTACTATAGACCAGTATAGGGCTCACGAGTTGGCCACCTATCGACTCAAACAAATCGCACAAAATAATGATTACAAGAATAAGAGGTCTTCCAATCGTTATAATCATAACCTTTACGTAACGGTAAAGAACTTCGTTTGTCGTATCGGAGAAGACGCCGACCTTTTGATGACATTATATGACGGAAAAGACGGTCATTTCATTAGTGAAAACTATTTGGTTAAATGGGGTAAAATGGGACTCATGCGAGACCTGGATCAGCTCAATAATCTTCGTGTTGTCTTTGCGGTAATTCATTCGATTAAACGGTTTCCCTATTTTATTAGTCATGCTTTGAATGATTAGGATCTGGGAAGTAAAGACTTGGCTCGAGATAAGGTCTATTTGGTCTGTCAGACCATCAGAATCGGAGGAATGGAACTTAAAGAAGAGGTGATCAACAATAGGAAAAGTCATCACCAAATGGTCAAAAGGTCTTCTGATGGGTTGAGACGGCCTTTTGGTGTCGCAGGTAATGACCCCCACATTGTTTTGATGAAAATATTCACATTTGTGATGTGTTTAAGCGATGGATATAACGGACTTCTTGAACGGCAAAATCGAAACCGACGAAGAAAAGCAACACTTCATTCCTTTCGCTCAGTGCGGGGAAAGGGATTCATTGGATACCGTGATTCGCAAAATTATTTCTGCGCGAGAAATCAGCCAAAAGGAGTGCAAAGGACAGGGACTCTTCGTTTCGCTCAAACTACTTCATGGCGATCAAAAGCAAATCCGTGAAGAATACGCTCATTTGGTCTCTCCCTTCACATCAGTCGCCCGGAAAATGGGATTTCCTGAAGTCATACTTCCGGGAGATATACGAAACGACTTGTATTTAACTCTCACTTCCGGTGAATTCAGTAAAGGAAGCAAAAAGTCTGAACGAAATATTGAGGTAACGGTCAAAGTATGCAACGAAAAGGCACAGACCATTCAGAACTGCTTGAGTTTTGGCGCCGGATCTGAGCATATGAGTGAATATCGGAGTGTTGTCTATTATCACGAGGAAAGACCAAAATGGATGGAAACGCTAAAGATATCGATTCCGATCGAAGAGTTCTATGGCGGACATCTTAAGTTCACTTTCCGTCACCGGTCTTCCAATGATAATAAGGATAAGACAGAGAAGCCGTTCGCCATGTCTTTCGTTCGCCTAATGAACGAAAACGGGACCACAATGTCTGACTTGAGTCACGACTTACTCCTCTATAAAGTAGATCACAAGCGCTTCGATGACTCAGATGTCGCATATCTTAAACTTCCGTCGACTCGCGATGAACTCGAAAAGAGAGTCAATGATTCCAATCATAATATCAACCAAATCGGTGTCAAACAGTTGTCGAATATGTTTCAGACAAATGGCCTACAAATCAGTCCAAAGGATTCGTTCATAATATCAACGGTCGTCTGTTCCACAAAACTGACGCAAAACATCGATTTATTGGGTTTATTGAAGTGGAGATCCAATCCTGAAAACCTGAGAACCAATTTGACGGCTCTCATGAAAGTGGACGGCGAGGAAGTGGTGAAATTCTTGCAAGACACTCTCGACGCACTCTTTGACATTCTTATGCAAAACACAGATTCAGACGTTTACGACAATCTGGTCTTCGAGGCCCTCATATTCATCATCGGTCTCATATCGGATCGCAAGTATCAACACTTCCGTCCAGTGCTCGACGTATATATCGATCAAAACTTCAGCGCAACTCTTGTTTACAATAAGTTGATAGTTGTGCTCAAGAGTTACATAGACAGGGTCAATTCAAAGTCAGAAAACCAAGAGGTTTTGCTCCGAGCCATGAAATCATTGGAATACATCTTCAAATTCATTGTCAGATCCCGAGTCCTATTCGCGGCTTTAAATGGCGGTAAAGGAAAGGCACAGTTCGAAGACTCACTCAAAGATTTGTTGCAATCGATTACATCAATGATGACCTCAACATCTGATGAGTCTCTCCTCGTTCAGGGCGCGTGTCTTAAGTACTTCCCATTTGCGTTGACAGACATTCTCTGTGTTTTTAATGAAGAAGAGTTGAGTATTATTTTAACAGAACTTATAAACAACGTTCCGATGGACCGCCTCACCAAACAGAAGATGATGTGCGTTAATGACATCGTCCACTGCGAACTCTTCATCAAATATGCCGACTGTCGATCAATACTTCTTCCGGTGATTAATGAGCACTTAAGACATCTTTTGGCTCAAAAAGAAGAGTTTGAGCTCTGCATACGAATACTCAGCGATATGTTAGTTGTGTTGTCTAATGGACGCGATGTCGGCCCCACACAAAACGATATTTCAGACATAATGCTATCACTTTTACGAACAATTATTCAGACCTTTGTGGACATGGATCGGGACAAACCACAGATCGGTAATCTGGTGTCCATTTTAATCGCAATCCTGCGACAGATGACTCCCTATCACTACACCCAATATATCAATCACTTCGAAACGCGGGACGACTTGACTGACTTTCTTATGGAAATTCTAATCGTTTTCAGAGATTTAGTGCAAGTGGTGTTCCCTAAGGACTGGAATGAAATGATATTATTGCAGAGCAGGTATTCCTCAGCCTTTCTCTCATTTTGTCTAAAATTGTAATTTTGTTTTGGTTTCAGTGTTTTGTTGACTGCTTTACGTCATTTCGCGCATTGCATTCGTGATCACTATTTGCATCCCTTTGAAGTCCAACTGTGGAACAACTTCTTCCACTGCGCCATATCCTTCTTGACTCAGGACTCTTTACAATTGGAAAACTTCTCTCAAAGCAAAAGAAACAAAATTATTGGTCGCTATAAAGATATGCGACGGGAAATGGCTTTTGAGATTAGGTCGATGTGGTTTAATCTTGGTCAGTTCAAAATTCAATTCGTGCCATCAATGGTCGGCCCCTTCTTAGAGATGACTCTAATTCCTGAGATGGAGTTAAGGAAGGCCACAATTCCTATATTCTTCGATATGATGCAATGCGAGTTCTACTCACAAAAGTCTGGCGGATACTCTCATCACGTGTCCTCATATCACACTAATGACAGTCCGTCCCATCAGCGCAATGTCGATATTAAGGGTCATTTCAAAATGTTTGAGAGCGAAATGATCTCTCAATTGGACGCATTGATCGAAGGGGGGAGGGGTGACGAACAGTTCAAGGATTTGTTTCTCGAGATTGTGGGCACTAATTGTGAACATCACTCAGCGATGAGAGAAAACGGACTGTTCTTTGTGCGGACAGTCGTTCGTCTTATGAGACGTCTGTTGGAGTACCGGTCGGTCGTCAACGACGAGAACAAAGAGAGTCTAATGAGTTGTACCGTAAATCTGTTGGAGTTCTACAATGAAATAGAGCGCAAAGAGATGTATATCCGATATCTCTACAAATTGTGTGCCCTTCACCTCGAGTGCGATAATCACATCGAAGCCGCCTATACTCTGGCACTTCACGCAAAACTCCTTAAATGGACTGACGAGGCATTGCCCGCACTCCTCAGGAATGAGAAATATCCCGAATGTGATACACACCGGGATTTGAAAGAGATTTTATACAATGAAATCATTGATCACTTCGATAAGGGAAAGCTATGGGAGACGGGTATCAGTTATTGCAAAGAAATTATCTTTCAATACGAGTCAGAAATCTTCGATTTCATGCATTTGAGTGCATTATTACAACGAATGGCCGTCTTCTACGACAATATCATAAAACAGGCCCGACCTGAACCCGAATATTTTAGAGTTGCGTATTATGGCCGCGGATTTCCCGCTTTCCTTCAAAATAAAACATTTGTTTATCGCGGAAAAGAATACGAAAGACTGAGTGAATTCAGTGGTCGACTCCTGAATCAGTTCCCAAACGCTCAACTTATGACAAAACTGGATCCGCCCGGAGATGACATCACAGATTCGAACCAACAATTTCTGCAAATTAATAAAGTAGATCCTATTATGCAGGAAATGGACAAATTCCGGGGCAAAAATGTTCATGAACAAATTTTACGCTATTACAAAGTGAATGAAATAAGGAAATACACTTATTCCCGCCCTCTTCGGAAAGGAGAAAGAGATTCGGACAATGAATTTGCAAATATGTGGATCGAAAGGACTTCTCTTCAGACATCTTATGCATTGCCGGGAATTCTTCGCAGATTTCCGGTTATTCAGACGAATACCATTGAATTGAGTCCTTTGGAGAACGCCATCGAAACCATGGAAAACAGTAACACTAAAGTTCGGAATCTTGTCCTCCAGTATCGCTCCGATTCTGCCCTTCCATTAAACCCATTAAGTTTGGCTCTCAATGGTATCGTCGACGCGGCCGTAATGGGAGGTATTGTCAACTATGAGAAGGCTTTCTTCAATGATGAATATTTGAAGAAACATCACTTCAAGAAAGATAAAGATGCGATTAGCAAACTCAAAGATCTAATTGCCAATCAAATCCCATTACTTGAGGCTGGAATAGCTCTTCATAAGCAAAGATTGCCCCCGAGTTTAAGGCCATTCCACGACCACATGGAAGAAGCCTTCGCTAAGCTTAAGGCCAACGTTGAAGAGAAATACGGGAAGCGATCACTTCCTGATGAACTCGTAGAGAGAATTAGTGTCAAAATAAGGCGAGAATTTAGTGGCAAAAGAAATCCATTCCCTAATTCTCATTCATCTGCTCCTCATGTTTACGATAGAACTTCTACTGGAAGTACTAAAAGTGATTCGTGAGTTACCACTCATTTCTAAAATTTGTTTGTTTTTCATAAAATTGTTTTCAATCAGAACCTCATTCACTCCTTCGAAGGCAAATAGTAGTCGATCCACAATATCAGTGTGGGTTAAGCCCACTATTCAGAACGCGAGCAGTACTTTGAGCAGAACACTTAAGAAGCAGACCTCCAAAGATAATGTCCGGTTGAGGAGATCGGACACAGAGAGTTCACAGGCCCAGTGGTACGCTCCCGAACTACTAACCAAACCTCGTTCCGACTCCAATCAGTCACAACCCGTTATCGAATTGTCTGAACATTTGTCAACTCAACGCCCTTTGCGTTCAGACTTTGTCGACCGTAGGATTAGTCGTCCCACAAGTGGACAGTACAGAACAATGAGCACAAGTTCACCCACCCGTAGTGTAAGCCACGGGGCTTCATCCAGCAATCTGTCCATATCTCCGCTGTCCAATTCGTTTAGCTTATCGGAGACCACTGAAGACAAACCCCCTCCTCTTCCAGTGAAGCAGTCATACGCCGATTATTCAAACCTTTCGGAAAACGGGAACTCAAATGGAATCGATTTAACACTCGTTGCGCCAAAAAGACTCTCAGGAAGTATTGGCTCAAACATTAAACATAAGGTCAGTTCCAAACACTCAATAAATAGGTATTAAACTTGAATTTGTGTTAAGCCTCCCCCTCCACTCCCAACCGACAACTCGACGCCTCCCCTTTCCCCGCGTTTCAACTCAAGCAGTCCACCAGAGCTGCCTCAACGTCCACAACGAGCTGTTCCTCCACCTGTGCCATCAAATAACAATTACGACAATTCGAGTGAAATTTAACTTCAAAAGTATTTTAACGCAAACTTTCGGACATTTTTCTAATTTAATATTTTTCTAGTCTTCCAATGCATTCAAAATATTTTGCTTTTAATTCGATTATAACTAAATATTTATTTATTATCAATGATTGGGACCAACCATTCAAATATAGTTAAGGATTTAAATTTCAATTTATTTATACAAGTATTTCAAAGTGCCTTCCAATGAATTCGTGCCTTTAATTCAGATTTAATTTGGATTTTATTTATTTTTGAATTATTATTTAAGTTTATATTTTAGCGCAAAAAATATTTTATTTAATTATTTCTATGAAACAAATGTAACATTTCTTAAATTATTTGGATATAAATAAGAATAAAACGAATTATGGCTTATATTCTTCGAGTTCTGCGAACATATCACCCAAATTACTGAATGTAATGTCTTCGTCGCTATCCTTCACATTAGTCTTGGTTTTCAAATCGCTTCTGTAGTTCAGGACATCGACTATCACTTGTTTGACATTTTTGCGGACATTCTTTCGTAAGTCTTAAATAGAAAATTAGCTCTCATTGAGTATTTGAAGAATGGATTAACAGGTGATGAGTGATACCTCTGAGGACATATCCCGAATCAACTATTGTTTTGTCGTTTTCTCTCCAGATTTTGTACAATCGATAGAAAACTCCGGAATAAAACCAATTGAATACTTTTGTGACACATTTGGCTTCATTGCACTCCTTATTTAGGAGACCCTCTCTTAGAACTTGCAAAGAGATTTGTGTGACATTAGTGCTCATCACTGCAAAGGGGAAGTGCTGTCGTTTATCCAAAGAGAGCCGATATATCTCTTTGCATAACTGACTCGTTTCTGTCGACAATATCAGGAACAGTATTTGTAATAATCCCAATAAACCCACACCTCTGAGGTCGGTTGCAGGGTCTGTGCCTTGAAAGCCTACATCTTCCCAATGGTTGCCAAATCTACGACAATCAATGAGAGCAGTCGTCAGTTTCCGATAAATTGTGACCAGAAATCGGGTTTGCATTGAGTCTGAATTATCGAATGAATGCAATGCTATCGCAAAGACTCGGTTTCGCTCTTCTGTCAGATCTGAGTCCAGTTTTGTTGGATTCAAACAAAATAAGTTCGATAACAGACCATAAAATCCGGTGCGCTTTTGAATTGGTTGAATTCGCACCTATTCTTGGTATTAAAGGTTACATTAATTATCGTTTAAAAGATTTAACAATTCTTTAATTGTCTAAATCTCTGTCCAACATTTATAGTAGGGCCAAGCTCGGGGGGGGGGCAATAACTGGGGGGAGAGGTATCCAAAATTTTCGGCGACAGGGGGAATTTTGACTGTTCCT